>SKCR01052566.1:0-17999 GCA_019454045.1 Zanthoxylum bungeanum | reverse complement strand
ATGCAACCTCCGCCATTAAACTTGCAACTTTCACCAATAAATATGCAATATTTCGAAGATGAAACCTTTAGCAATAACATGCAAAATGTGATCGTTGGACTTGTAACTTTAGCAATAACATGCAACTACATCTGCCTCGAAAATCGCACCTGCAACTATGACCGTTGAATATGCAACCCCTAGCATTAAACTTGCAACTTTCACCAATAAATATGCAATATTTCGAAGATGAAACCTTTAGCAATAAATATGTAAAATGTGACCGTTGGACTTGTAACTTTAACAATAACATGCAACCACATCTGCCTCGAAAATCGCACCTGCAACTATGACCGTTGAATATGCAACCCCTAGCATTAAACGTGCAACTTTTACCAATAAATATGCAATATATTTTTATATTATTTTATTTTATCAGTATTATAAAAAAAAAAAATTTTATATTATATTATTTTTTCAGTATTTTTAAAAATAAATTTTTAAAAACTTACATTAAATTTTTTTTATAATTTTATTTTTATTAATATTTTATAATTTATATAATAAAAAATTATTTTTAAATTTTTTTTTTGAGAACTACCGGTTGCAACCAGTAGTGGCAACCACTTTCTTTCAATTTTTTGTTTTTGTTTTATGCTACCAACCCTTGGGCATCTGATACCCAAGGGTATTGTAGCAATACTCTGTTTTCTCGGTTATCTATGGGCTGCTCATGAACAAAGCACGTGGCCCAAAGTGAAACACCTTGTGGCCTATGCACCCAATCCACACCGATACTCAACGTAGAAGCATAATCCAGCCCAAATGAGCAATAGCCCACGCATGAGAACCAAGATTCCTGCACATTCAACCCAAGCCAAGACCCACATCCCTTCCTGCATGAGCATGTGGCAGATCCCCACTGCAGAGCCTAAGACTAGTAGAGTTCGTATCATCTCGAAGCCTCAGCGCCCAATCAAGTATACGACGAGATTTTACCCCTTTATCTTGTGATTTCTTCGTATTTCATGGCTGCCCTACCAGTACAATACGCTACTGTTCATATGATGTGTCATCGTGAATTTGCTACATCGCCATCACACCTGAAACGGCCCTTAGACTCTGGTTGACAGTAGTCAAGCATGTCGATGGATGTAGAAGCTGCATATGAGAAAGTCGTGATTTTACCCATCATATTAGAGTCCCAAAATTTCTTCACACGTTGGGGCCCACCCTACCCCAGTATGAGCTACTATTTCCGGGCACGATTAGGAACAGATTTCTACACCGTTCTCCCATAGCCAACTACAGCACCCATAAACCCTAAACCATAAACCCATAAACTCTAAACCCTAAACCCCTAAAAAAACATAAACCCTAAACCCTAAACCTTTCCCAAACCCAAACCCTAAACCATAAACCATAAACCTTAAACCTTAAACCCTAAAAGTCGTGGTTTGAGTAAGTAGTTCAATAGCATAATGGATGTTAGGGGAGATGAATGGGAAGAAGTAAACCGGAACGGGAGGAAGAAAGGGTTAGTGTGGACAAAGCCTTTTCTTGTTGAATTTTGGAATGAAATGTAAAAGTATTGGCCAACGACACCCATCCGGGGTAAATTGTCGAATGAAATGTAACGATAGGGATGGGTTATATCTGTTGGCAACGGCTGACCAGACTCCTCAGTAGGAAGGAACTACACTTCCCAAACTACCAATCGCCAACTTCGCAAGTTACTTGTGCTAGATGATTGATCAGGGAGCTAGTCAGCCAAGGGCGAGGCGAACGCCCATCGGGCGGGGTTCTAACTAGTGCGGCGGTTTTCCCTAAACTGGAAGAAAAGAGGAAAAAAGTCTTCCGGGAAAGTCGCGCAGAGCAGAGACTGAAGACCTCGCCCAAGTACTCAGGGCTGCGCACAACATGGCGGGCGCCGGGAAATACATTGTCCAATAAGCACTGACGGAGCGCCCGGTTCGGCAGACTCTGTGATCCAGCTCGGAATCCTTGGAGTCAAGTTCAGATCGAAGGATTCCAACGAAGCGCCTAATGCAGGAGCCAGCTCGAGTGTGAAGTTTACAAGTACGACATATGATCAGAAGACGTGGTTGGATCGCAAAACAGAAGCATAAGAAAGCAAATGTAAAAGCCTCTCTTAAAATGTCCCGCAAAGAGTTGTAAGAAGGGCAGTATGTCCTCTGGATATGAATGAAACTTTCCTTTTTTTTTTAAGGAACTTGGTTATCTTGCTTGTTTGTTAATTAAACGTGAAAGTTATTTTCATTATTTTTTGGACATACTCGATGCAAAGAAACGCTTTGAGGCCGGGAATGGCACTAAACACGTAGCACGCCAAACACTGGTGTCATTATCAAACCCCCGGGTGGAAGTGCGCCGATCTGGTTCCTTTCATTCTAGGCGGGTCTGGATCACCTCAATGGATGAAGTGCATGAGGGAGCGCGTGAACCCCTCGTGGCAGTATCAGACTCCCGAGGCCGGAGCGTAACTACCCCATGACTTGCATCTGTGTGCCATCAGCTCGGGGCTGGATTCGTTCCGCCGATGCTTCATGGTGTTCCAGCTCGGGGCTGGATTCGTTCCGCCGAGGCCTTTGAGAAATTCGAAATTATGTTTTGGAGACATCGGACAGGACGTTGTCCTGAGGCATCCAAGTTGTTATTCGCACTTGTGAAATTTTTTCGTTTGGGGAATGTGCTAAATCGCCCCCACCTTTTACTCGCTTTACTTTGTCCTAAATTTTGTTTCGTTTTTTATTTTTCGCTGGTCTGGCAAGGGGCGCCCGCACCAGAGATTAGCAGAGCCTCGAATGTTGACTTACTTCCCTTCTGTGCAAGTCTTGATTAGTATTCGGCTCGGGGCTGGATTCGTTCCGCCGAGACTTCATGGTTTTTCTCAGCTCGGGTTTGGGGTGAATCCAACCGAGTCTGATTCTTTGAACTGGGGATGTAACATTCCCCCAGATCCAAATGTTTCATTTCAGCTCGGGTTTGGGATGAATCTCACCGAGTCTGATTATTTGAACTGGGGATGTAAGATTCCCTCATATCCAAGTGTTTCCTTTCAGCTCGGGTTGGGGTGAATCCCACCGAGTCTGAAATTGGATTTAAAGCATGTAAATGGTTTACACCAACGGTAGAGCAGTTCAAGACTATGGGTCACTGGTTTGTCAAATAAATCTGATTGTCATTAACTAGGAAAGGTTCAAGGCAAAAGCTACCTATTTCGATGCAGCCTTATTTCACGGAAACTCTCTTAAGTGTCTGCATTCATATTTAGAGAATTGTGGGAGATTTTTGTAAATTCTCTAAATATATAGTATGTGTGTTTGATGGTCATGTACATTGAGTTGTGCCTTATGGGAAAGACACAAACATGTAAGAACATGTCCTCTAATTTGGAAAGATGAGACTCTAGGCCTAAAATGACATAAGGAAAAGGGTATAACCCTTGGGAGGGTTACACCCCACACCAAATGATGCCCTCAAATGCACCATTTCATGCCTATAAATTAAGGGGCATTGAGTTCATTTGGAATCCAGAAAATTAGAGGTCTCATACATTTGTCTTAGAGAGTCTTTTAAGTAAAAGAGAGTTTCCAATATTGTATGTGCTCAATATCTTGTTAAAGGAGTGCCCCTTTTACAAGAAGCATCCAAGGAATCCTGAGAGAACATTAGCCACATAACATTCGTAGAGCATCAAGGCGGGGCTAATAAGTTCTTAAGGACAAAAACATCTCGACTTGGATTCTGTTTAATCATTATCATCTTCAAGTTTTCAGGTTTTTCTATGTTTATGATTTAAATGTCAAATTGACATGTTAGTGTAAATTTGATTTGTTGTGTTCTAGCTTTGAAGGATTAAAATTTGTTTGATGCATATTAATTTATTTTAATGACACTAATTCACTACAAAAATGAGTAAGAGGAATAAAATTTAAAAAGAATATGCAATAATATGTATTAAGAAACTATATTTATTAATAATAATAAGTTGTGGAAATGTGCACAATTAAATAAATTTAATAAAAATATAAATGGAATTTGATAAGAAAACAGTTGAGGGTCTAATATATTATACAACTCTTACAAATATTGGAGGAGATAAAATTGGGCCCTGTTAAATTCGTGTAAGAGGTGGATCAAAGGATCCATCAAAGATAACTAAGAGACTTACGTGGGCTTTAACGAGAGGTGTTTGGTCCTATCCATAGTCGGTTGGATTTTTTTTTATATATATATATATATATTTATGAATTATGAACGATACATTTTCTTCCCCTTAAAATTAGAACTTTGTAAAAATCATTAATTCAAACTCGTTATCCAATCCTGATTTCGGAGGGATCATCAGTTTTAATTTGTACGTAATACAAAAGAGAGGGTTGTAGAGTTACCGTGAGTGCAAAATTTCCAGCGCCGTAGCAAATGGGCTGGCGGGAGCAGGTGGTGGTATCATTGCACAGGTGATCACTTATCCGCAGCAAACGGTACCCCATTTACTCTTTAGGCTTTAATTTATAATCCCTTATCCTCTGCAAACGGTACCCCTGTATACTCTGGGCTTTAATTTTTATCTACTACGGTACTTAATTTTATACATCTTTTGTTAAATATTTTTTTTTTGACGAATTGATTCAATTTCATTTGTGTGGCCAAGTTTAGGTGAATACTCGTCAACAAACTGAGAGAATCGCTAAGAAAGGCCTTTCCAATTGTCCTGCTTCTAGCCGCACGCTTCTTCAGTATGTACTATGTAATGTTGCAGTTGCAGTTATCTAATTAATAGTTTTGATATCTTCACTTTACTCTTAGGTACTAAAAACAGAAGGTTGTGGAGGCCTTTACAGCGATCTTAATGTTAGGGTTGGTGCTCCGAGTGTCAATCCGGATCGTATTTATGTCCGATTCATAAATACGAGCGGTTCAATTTTCCATAATATTACTTAATTTAATGGTAGCACCATTGTCTTTTATACCACTTATTCGATCTAATCACGATTAGATATCTGATTACGATTAGATCGAAACTGAATCTGGTTTAGTGATACGTGTATATTAGACAAAGACCATAGGATTTGCAGTATAGTGCGCAGTTACAACGTAGTTTGTAATTGACATTGGGAAGCGCACTATTAGTTACATATCATGACTTGGGTCAAGATTTACTAACACGGGTCGGTTAGTAAAATCCGCTGAGACCAGTACATGTCGTATATCGTGACTTGGTCCGATGGTTTATCCCAGTGAACCATGAGTATCGGGAGACTCGTATAGACATGTAGGTGTTTATTTGATAAGACACTGAACGACTCACCGAAGGTTTCCTAATAGATAGTACACCAACGTCAATAAGAACCTTCTCGAGTTGAGCGAGCATAGTGGTCCTCTGACTTGAGATACCACAGTGGGATATATGAGTTATCCTCCACACTTTGATGGCAGTCACGTCAACGATCTATCCATGATCAGACCTCCGCCTGTTCGTTGGGTGTGGACGGATGCTCATGATATCCAGTGCGTATCAAGATAGGATCCGTCAGTCCTGTGTACAGGACATATGCATCCTCACATGTTTAGGATCTAGTAAATCCATGGCCGTGGTATAACGTCGGAAACTAGTTCTGAGTGTTATTTAGAGATCATAATTGAAAGTCGATTGTATTATACCGAACCGGTTTGACGTTTTCATCTATACCCTAGGTATAATACGAATGACCTGGGACGGAGTGATTATACGTATGCAGTGACCTCGGCTTGCATAGTTTAGCGAGATTATCCGTGGTCGTCATAATCCATGAGTGGGTGGATTATGGATATGAAATTGGATTTCGTGACGGATAAACCTAAACTTAGAGAGTCCCACAATATGAAGTGAACTCGTTGAGCACTTGGGCAACTCGATATGAATAATATGAATTATTCATAATACTTCATCGGATTAAATGAGTTAATTCGGATCGTTTAATCGTTAAACGATAACACATGCAATTAGGGGATTTTGTCCGCTAATAATTATTGTGTATTTGTATTTGATACATAATACGATTAGATACACATTAATTATTTATCAAATGAGATTTTGACACATGCCATAAATAAATGTATTATTATTTAATTTAAATAAAAATACATATATGTTTATTATTTAATTATCTAGTTATTTAAATGTTAAATAATCAAATAATTAAATTTTCAAACCTTATCCATTTTTCATTATGCATATGATACATGGTGATTTATGATTGGTAACATATGGCATGAAATTAAACACACTTTATTTGTGTCCAATTTTGATTGGATGTTGTAAAGTAAATTGAATTCTATTTGATAAATTTCAAAAAAGGCAAAATTGCCCCAATTTCTCTACATGTTTCGGTCAACACAAAGATAAAAAGGAGATGATTTGATTTTCTTTCTCTTGTTGATCTCTTCATGGCCGAGAACCTCAAAGCTAAAAGGGTGAAAATGGATTTCATTTTTGCTTGATGTTTCAAGCATAAACAAAGAAGAAAATCAAGAAAAATGGCAAAGGAAATTAGGAGATTTAAGGTATTTCTTCAAAACCTAAGCTTTAGAAATTTGTTTCATGTTTTCTTGGTGATCATTTGAGCTCTAGGGTTTATTCTTTATTGCTAAATTTGGGGCTTTTGGTTGTATTGGTTGGAATTGGAAGTCATTTGCATGTGTGAAGTGTTAAGGAACTAATTAGTGTAATTATGGTTCAATTTTGTTCAAATTATTGTTGGACAATATGTTGCCATTCTAGAGTGATATAACCACTCTTGTAACACCTAGAATAGTTCTTGGGTGCTTTATGTGTGGTGGCTTTGATTTGGTGTTAAGATTAATTGATTTAGTCTTGTAAAAATTGGATTTAAAGCATGTAAATGGACTGTTTTACTGCCCAGATCAGATCTGGAATATCTGACGATTTGTTGATGAAAATAATGTCTTATGAATGTTATGGATGCATTTTGGGAGTTGGCAAAATTTTGGAAATTGTTTCCGACTTGAAATAAGCGAAAACGACCAAAAAAACGGTGTTACCGGGTGGATTTTGAGCCAACCGGGTGACGGCTGTGAAAACAGTGATTCCGTCACTATTTTGGCAGCCCATGAACTGCCCCGACACTATTGGAGCTGACCTGGGCAGTTTCCATAAGTGTCGGGTAGTCGGTTCGGTCAAAAACGCATTTTAGGCCATTTTGCGGAAAAACGGTTTTCGTAAAAGTTTCGCGAGTTTTCACCATATTTATGTTGATATTTGATATTGAATAAATAAGTTTAGGTGAAATATGAATAAATTATTCATATTAGATATTGAATAATTTATTTGGTATTTTTTAAAAAGTTTTAAAATACGATTTCGCCCGAACCCGCGCTTCCGCTGCGCCCATCGCCCAAAACCCCAACACTTAAACCTTCTCTTTTCGGAACCGCTGCTTCCCAGGTTGTGTTATGTACCCTTCTCTCTTTCTTAAATTAATCGTCCCTAGCTTTTTCTCTGCCAAGTTAGTTAGTACCAACTAATGATTTGTTGTCTGCCAGGGTATTTACTATACTTTTATCAGCTTTTCAAAAATAAGGCTGAGGCCATTGCGGCATTTGTATAGTCTATTTTCTTACGCAGGCTGCTTCGTCCGGGAGTTGATAATAATATTGTGCTTCGTGCAACTTTGCTAGACTATAACCGGCACTGGACTGATTCTGAGTTTCAAAACTGAACTGTTGATGGACTCAAAAAAGAGATCATTTCTCTGATTGAACATGAGGTTTTTCCTTGGCTGTTTTACTGTTTTTGCACTCGCACTCTCTGTGATAGTATTTTGAAGTTTACCATTTTCTTCCTTTTTATGGGTTCTGGAAAGGGTGTGGTGTTATTAGCAAACCTATTATATGGTGTGTTTTGTGCCAGGGTGCTGCTGAAAGTCCTCTGTTGATATTTTATAGATGGAAGAACTTATGTATGTAGATGATGAATTTCGCCTTCAGTCTACGATCGAGAATTTGTATGTTGGAGGCTCCAACGATCCTGCAAAACAAAGGTAAACGGAGCGTAGAGATGCTACCCACTGGTGTGGTAGACACCGTAGGCACTCTGACGCTCAAGTTAGTGATGGTGATGAACGAAAAGAGGAAGGACGAGGCAAATGGTTACCTTGGTCTTCGTAGTTTGACTGCCGTGAGGGCGGTAGGCCTGTGTTTAGGGAGAACTCGAGGGTGTGAGAGCCAAATCTCGAGTTTTTGAATCAGAACTTGAGTCCTGAGAGTTGAATCATGAGTCATCAATCATCGATGAGTGCCTCAATCTCTTGGACCTCCTCTTCTTTTCCCAAAGCTCCCCCTACAAAATTATCAAGTATATTTTGGCACCCAACCTTTCTTGGGTCCGTGAGGGTTAAACTTGATTCCTTGAGGAATCCATGTATTGTTAATCACATTCTTGTTCATGCACTCAAATATTTTGTGTCATTTCTTGTTGCATGCATGACATGTGATATTTTCATTTATAGCTACATTAGCATGAAAATTGGATGCCTTAACAAAATAATTCTTTAAAAATTTCTCTTGATATAAGGCTTATATCATAATCCTTCTCTATTATCAGCACATTTTTGGGATTTAAATAACATATCAAAATTTTTCTTTCCCAATGTGAATTTACTAACAATGTTTTGCAAATCTATAACATTTTTTATTTAAAACTATATTTTCATTCAATATAGATTCGCAATCATATGTTTTTGAGCCTGATGGCATATTAGATATTTTATTTTCAAGTTATAGTTTTTTAACTTTTAAGCATGTATTGTCATCATTTAAACATGCTATTTCTTTTTTATGTTTGGCCTTTAAGCAAATAATATCATTGTCTGAAACATGAATTTTATCAATAGAAGATGTATATTCATTTTTAAGTGATGAAAGCTCATTTTTAATAATTTTATATTTCTTTTTAAGCATTTCACACAACTCGTTTAATCCATTAAAAGCATCAAGTAAATCATTATATTCTTGAGAGTTGTGTACCTTTTCTTCTTCGTTTTCAAAGAAGAAATCTTAATCATCGATGGTCATGAATGCTAGATTTGTTCTCTCTTTGATCACTTCCTCCTCGAATGAGCTTGGGTTGCTATCGCTCCAGGTTGAAGTAGCTTTCAATGCATTTTTCTTGGATTTGAGGAGCTTATTGACCCTATTAGTTATTTGTACCAACTCATCATCACTATCTTCTTCACTAGAGCTAGTATCATCTCTTTTTCTTGCTTTCAATGCAAGATTCTTCCTTGTTTTTTTCTCATATTCCTCCTTTTGATCCATTTTGATCTCCATTCATATTCGAGCAATTTTCCGACCAAATCATCTAGCTTCAAATTGTTCATGTCGTTTGCTTCTTTGATGGAGGAGGTGCAGCTTCTATATTCTTTTGAGAGTGACCTAAGAATTTTCTTCACTTGATCGGTTGGTCCAATGACTTTCCATAAAGCTCCTAGATGGTTTATAATGATTGTAAATCTTGAAATCATATGATCAATTTCTTCCCCAGATTCCATTTTGAAACTATCTAATTCACACATAAACCGGTTGATCTTTGATTCTTTTACTTGGCTTGTGTCCTCGTTGATCATTTCTAGAGATTTCCATAAATCATGTGCATTTCCAAATTCCGGAAGCTTGTTAATTTGACTACGATCAATGGCACATAAGATATGGTTAAGTGCCTTAGTATTTGTAGAGCTTTGTGCAATTTCCCCATCGGTCCATTCAATATGGGGCTTAGGAATCTCCACACCATTATTGTCCCTCTTCATTGGCGTTTTTACACCATGTGTGATCACCTTGAAGGATTGTGTATCTACGGCTAAAATGTAGTTAAGAAACCTCATCTTCCGATAGTTATAATCGGTTCCGTTGAAGAATGGAGGTCTTGTAATTGAAAAACCCTCGGAAAGATTTGACGAGTTGCTTGTAGAAGCCATGATCGATTTCTCGGATGATTAGGTATTTGTTGAGAAAACCTCGCTCTGATACCAACTGAAATTACCTACAAGCAATAGCGATAAACCAAATTCTATACCCAAGGGGGGTGAATTGGGTTACGACTAATATATGCAGAAATAAAAATCTTTGATGATTTTAAGCTCTTTTACCAATTAATGCTTAAGGTCAATTTTCTCTATTGTAATAAACAACTTATATGCAAGTTTCTAATATATAAACATGTAATAAATAAAACTTGCAATATGTAAAGAGTTAAGAGATAGAGAAAACGACACCGAGATTTATAGTGGTTCGGCTAACAATGCCTATGTCCACTCCCCCAAGCCGCGCTTGAAGCTTTTCACTAATAACGAGTTTCCGTGGCTCACCCGCAATCAAGAGTTTTACACAAAGTTCACTCCAAACCCTTACACTATGAGTTTTAGATATAAGCTCACTCAAAAACCTCAACTATGAGTTTTAGATAAAGCTCACTCACAAACCTCTTACAAGTATTTGAATAATAAAGATTACAGATAACTTGGGTACTCACAAAAGATAATAAGATTTAAGATGTGAGTTTCTCATCCAAATGTATCAAAGCTCACTAATATGAATATAAAGATGAAATATGAGCTTTTTCAAATGTAGAGAGTGTAAAATGATTTGAAGATGGTTATAAACTCTTAAGAATGTTTTCACATGATTAGAGGATGAATATATGTGCAAGAGATGTGTTAGAAGTGAGAAAAATGATGAATTTATAGATTTTACACAAAACTAGCCGTTTATAGCTGTTTTAAAGTTCTAGGACCAGTATGGGAACGGTATGCCGGTCAAACGGCTCAAAAAATGGTCGTTGGGACCTCTGGAACCGGTATGCCGGTTACAAATACCGGTATGCCGGTTTGGAGACCGGTATGCCTATTTCTGATGACCAGTCAAGACTGATAGCACTGTATTTTATCCATAACTTTTTCTAGAAAATTCCAAATCATGATCCGTAAATTTCTACATAAACTAGACACATAGATCTATTATCTGTAAAAATTTCAGCTTCAAAAACATTAAGATAAATTTTATGGAATTTTTCTAATGTGACAGGTATGCAGAAAAACACACATATGAACATGTTATAGTAATATGGCTCTAGCAAAAGTACTATATATCATAATTGTATTCTGTTTGACCGTAGCAAACTAAACGGTATATCATTTGAAGTTTAATTCAACTGTTTGCTAATTTTTCAAAACCATTTTCCGTTGCACTTATGCATTGAAATTCATTTTGGTGCAAATAAAGTGCAAATGATTCATTAAGCATTCGAAGCCATTTTAAATACAAATGATGCAAAATGTATGATTCCTAAGAGCTTTAAAACATTTGAATAAACTCATTTACAATTATTTTTTAGCTCTTAATCATTATTTTTATCTTCATTTTGCTTGCCTATTTCTTTGACTTTTAATCATCTTTTTACCTCTTCATCATCTTTGCTTTCTTGATCATCTTGTAGCACATTTTAGCTCTTCATCAACAATTACTTCGAAATCTTTTTGTAATGTCTCGTTAATGCGCATCGAAGACTTCAAGTGTTGACGTCATCAAAATCCATCATGCGACTGTATCGCTAACACGCGGTTCTCGGTGAGGACAAATCAACGGCGTCTAAGAGATGGTGGTGGCGATTTGCTGCAGCGTTGTTAGAGGCGCATTGAGGCCCACGAGGCGACGGCTAAGAGGCAACATGAGGCGCTTGAGGCACAAAAGGCGTGCGCATTGTGGACAAAAAATATATATATTTAAGGAAAGTTGAAACCCTAAGTTTATTTACCTCATCTGCTGCCTCCTCTTTGAACAATTTCCGCCTCCATTGCAGTGGACAACTCATCCACCGCCACGACTCTCCTCCACCGCTGACGACTCTCTCCACCACTGCGATTGCAAGGTATGTTTTTTCTGTCAGTTTTTTATTTTTTATTTTTTTTAACTTCTGTTTCTTTTTTCATCTTTTTTCTTTTACCAAACAAAAACGGTATGTTATTTCCTGTCAGTTTTTTATTTTTTATTTTTTTTACTTCTGTTTCTTTTTTCATTCTTTTCTTTTACCAAACAAAAACATTAACATTTTATTCTTATAATGGAATAATCATTTTTAAACTACACAAAATTGCCTGTTTAGGATATGAATATTATTTTTCCTTTATGTCTTGACTGATTCTGAATACTAATTGTAATTGAGTTAAAAAAATTGGCTACATGATTGTTTAATCTTTGTTGAGATGTGAGTTGAATGTTTAATCTTTGCTGAGATGTTTATTCTTTCGTAACTTTTGCACTGAAATTACTCAATAAGAGTGTCAAAAAAGCCCGGCCTTTGGCCCGACCCGGGGGTAAAAAATCCCGGGCCGGGCCGGCTGAGTAGAGGAGCCCGAGCCGGGTCTAGCACATTAAGCACGGGCTCGGGCTTAAAAAATATTATATATATTTATATTTATATAATAAATTATATATATATATATTTATATAATAAATTAAAAATATATTTAAGTTTTTTATTAATAAAAAATCGGGCCGGATAAAACACGGCCTGAGCCCCGCCGGCCCGGTAGATGCTTGGGTCGGGCTTTTCCTGAGCCCGAGCCAAAAAAATAATTGTCGGGCTCTGACCGGGCTTATCAAAGCCCGGACCCGGCTCGACCCATTGCCACCCTTATTACTCACTGCTTGAAACTGTTCTTATGATTTTTTTTCTTTTTGAAAATATTTTCCCTTTATTTCTTGAACAGAATGGAATCCGAACGCTCATGTAAAAGTAAAAAACTGATCCCGCTTGGAAATATTTGCACATGGTTGATCATTCGAATATGAACAATTTGAAATGTATTTTTTTGTGAAAAATTGGTGAAAGAGGGGGTCAATAGAATGAAACAACATCTTTTCGTAGGCTATAGAAATGTGACCAAATGTGTTAGATGTCATCCTCATGTTAGTGAGGAGATTATAGATTATTTTCTTAAGAGATCTCAAGATAAGGAAGAAAGTAATATGGTTTCGCATTTTGATGATATTGGTACTTATGTTGATGATGATGATGATGATGATGTTGGGGGTTTTTACTCAAACTCAAATGCGAAAGAAGCCAAAACAAAAGAGGCCAATGCATTTGTATTTTACTCCTGATGCTGAAAGGGTTGTCAAGGATCGGAAAGAGGGAAAGTTGAAGCAAATGAATCATGTAAAAAAAAGTTAAAGGAAGAGAGCATGTAGAGACCTAGCTAGATGGTTGTATGATGTTGGGATATCATTCAATGCGGTTAAATTAGATAGTTTTGCTGTAGCAGTTGAATCAATTGGACAATTTGGGCCTGGTATGAAACCACCTAGCTATCATAAGGTCCGAGTTCCATTGTTGGCTAAGGAAGTTCAACATACCAAAGAATTGATGAATGTACACGAAGAAGAATGGGCAAAATATGGATGCTCAATTATATCGGATGGATGGCGTTATTCGGTGGTTAATATGAATATTATAAAAATTTTAGTCAATTCTCTGAGGGGATAGTATTTATCAAATCCATTGATGCTTCAAAGCTTGTGAAAATTGTAGATACTTTGTACAAGATGCTTAATGAAATTGTTGAAGAATTGGAGAAGAAAATGTTGTGCAAGTAATGACCGATAATGCATCAAATTATGTAGCAGTAGGTATTCTTTTATAAATATATAAAGATTGATTTATTTATTGTTGATATAGTGTACTAACATAGTGCAATGAAATATGAATTTTGTAGGGAGATTGTTGGAAGCAAAGAGACGACATTTGTATTGGTCACCATGTACTGCTCGTTGCATTGATTTGATACTTGAAGATTGAGAAGATGTGTTTAATACATGGGACATTGAAAAGGGCCGTGTCTGTGACCGGTTACATTTATAGCCGTACAAGTGTGGTAAATTTGATGAGGAACTTTATAGATAAAGAATTGTTTAGGCCTGCAGGAACTTTGATAGACGTGCGCCTCATGCCTGTGAGGCGTGCGCCTCTCGGCCCTCGCCTCTCGCCTCGTTTTTCTGGCTCTGATCGCCTCGGTGCGCCTCCCGCCTTTAACAACCTTGGTTTGCTGAAAAGTAACGGAAAGCGATAGTGATGAGATCTAGGGTTATGGTGACACGGTTTTCTCCTATGGCAAAGATTGCCTCTGTCCGCCTGTTTCTCTCTATGGTTGTTATGCGTCATTGGCCCTCTTTATCAGTTGGACATCAATAATGCATTTCTCCATGGTGATCTTCAAGAGGAAGCCTATATAGAATTTTTTTATTGTGGTTCAACATTTTATATCAATGGTGATGTTTCAATCCTTTGAGAAAAAAAAACACTTCAACTTTTAGGGTTTTTTTTTGTTTTTGCTTCTATGATATGAGGAACATAAAACAATTTTTTTATTGATTAGAAAACAAATTACATAAGTTGTGACTTGTGAACCAGCTATTGGGAAAACTGTATATTGTCTAATAATGCTAAGAGTTGTGAGTGAACATTCTTTAGATATGAGAATTTGACCGAATGATGATGGATCGAGAGCATTGCTCTTGTACTCCTGCCCATAATTTCATATTAGTTCTAGGCATATGATCTCAGAGATGCAAAATTAACAATTAATATTTAATAGAGAATCTTTGTCGGATTTTTTCCGAAAATTGATGCTTTGTATACTTGATGCGTTCTTGCTATTTTTTTTTTTTAAGACTACACTTGCATATTTTTCCAATATGCCAGAACTTGTTGGTTCTTGACAACTTATTTTTTAATAAATAAATATTTCCTTCTTTTTGTTTCCCAAATTCTTTTCACACAGCACATGGTGATTTCTTTCAAAATCAGGTGGCAAAAAATCACTCCATTTTGTAAACATCTTAAAGTAAATTTCTTAAAGGGCAATTATTTTAAACGTACTGTTATATTTATATTTGGACAGCGCTTCAAATTCATGACAAATGCTGATTTGCTTATACGTGGTTAATGATTGTCGCTTAAACTGCTTACTTCAGAGCTGCATCTGGGCAAGGAGCTTGTCAGGCTTTGCAAAGTTTGTCTAGCGAAGCAGGATTACCACATCTTGGATTTAGTAAGTTTATTCAAAGAAAATTCAAATTATTATTTGGATGAAAGGCTGATTGTACATTCTTTTGAAGGCAATGGTAATTTCATTTTTATTGCTTAATTTTATGTATACCAGATAGTTCCTTATCTTCTGTCGCATGGAGCTTCATTACTATCAATGGGCAATGCAGATGTTTGAGCAGTATAATATTAGTGAAGGTGCTTGTCAGTTTGCTCTTGCTGGACTTGAGCATGGTCCAAAAGATGATTGCCATGGTGGAAATCCTGTCAATGAATCAGCCACTACTATCAAAGGACGACTTTGGGCAAATGTCTTCAAGTTTATTTTAGATCTTAATCTTTTGTATGATGCATACCGCGCAATAGTTTCAAATCCAGACGAGGAGAGCAAAAGCATCTGCCTCAGGCGTTTCATAATAGTTCTCTATGAGTGCAAAACAGCAAAGGTTCTGCCAAATTAATTATTTTTTTTCAAAACGTTGGAAACCCCGCCGCCAAACCACCGACCTGGGCTTAAGCGAAGCAGGTAAAACCTCCGGCTGTCCTAGATTCTTATAAGAAATGCACTCCTTTTACTCGAACCAAGTGTAGGAGCGAAGCAGGATTTCCCGTTATGCCTATGACGTCGGCGACCATGACATTGGTGCACTTGCATCCGTAGGGAGTACAATTAGCTACGGGGGACTAACCGGAGAATAAAAGAGTCGCCACCCAGTATAAGACACTGAGAATGATTTAAGGTCGCACTACACCCCTTGCAAGGTCGACCTCAAGAATCGTCCCTTACTGATGCCAGTATAATATCAAGGTTTGAAAAGAGATATTATCATGCCTTATAATGCAAATATCGTGCAAAGTAATTTAAAACACTCAAAAGCACAAACATAACTTAAAAGCAAATCATAATATCCAGAGTGTAGTATCACAACAATAAAGGAACAACAAAATTAACTATGGCGGGCTCGACATGGGAATGGCCGGCTGGAGGTGTCATTTTTAGGTGTGTGTCCGGCCGCACTTACTTGGAAGTCTGGCCGAATGTGCATTGTAATTCAGAATCATAAAACTCATGTAATAATAAGAAAAGGATAAACAAGCATTGTAGTGAGATAAATAATAATTAAACAGGAAGGAAGTCATGCTAAGTATACGAAAATAGTAGAAAAGTCATGCATGAATACAAGGAAATAAAATGACAATTCTTTCCTTGGTACGTGGAGTTGTATCTCAAGTGCAGACCGCACCACCGTCCATTCAGATTCGGATACAGAATTTACGTATGGGTTTACATCCTATACCGTGGGAAAACATTCTGCCGGATGTAACCTTATATACGGCTGGAGTTAATATATGAGTAGTGTATGTTCGGAAGAACATGCAGTACGTCCGGCCAGAGATACCGTGTCGAAACAATAAATGTGGAATTAAGTGATAAGGACCCTCAGGTCTTACCTTAGGCTTATCTCGGCTCCGAGAACACATTTGACAGTCTTGGTTGATTATTGGCTTAATCTACTGGAGATAGATTTAAGAGGTTTTTTTGGATCTTTGCTTTGCTGCTGGGTGAGTGTGCTTCACTAATTTTTGGCAAAGGATCGGTTGCAATCCTCCAAAATTCGGATCTAGAAGAAGGCCCCTTATTTGTGTAAAGGTCTTCCCTTTTATACTGATGGTTTCTATTATTTTACTGAGAAAAGTATTGTATTCTTATTACTTTACATGGGTAGAAATACACATGTATTTATTCTAATTCAAACTAGGGTTTACTTATTAGGTCACATTTACTAAAATGCCACTCACACCTATAAATATTCTCAACACTCCCTCTCAAGCTGGAGCATAGATGTCTATCATGCCCTTCTTGTTACAAAGATAACTAACTCTGCTACTAACTAAGGCTTTGGTGAGAATGTCAGTTCGTTGTTCCCTCGCTCTAATACGTGTTAAAGAAATCAACCCTTCTTGTAGCATCTCACGAATAAAGTGACAATCCACTTCTATATACTTTGTTCGTTCATGATACACTGGATTCTTGGAAATGTGAATTGCTACTTGATTATCACACCACACTCTCATGGGAAGTGAGTTATCAATCTTGATTTCCTTGAGAAGTTGATGGATCCACAAGAGTTCACAAGTAACTCGTGCCATAGCTCGATACTCTGATTCTGCACTCGATCTTGCCACCACACTCTGCTTCTTACTTTTCCATGAGACTAGATTGCCCCCAATGAAAACACAATACCCTGTAGTTGACCTTCTATCCAATGGAGATCCCGCCCAATCTGCATCTGAAAACCCATCAACTCTACGATGCCCATGGTTTTTATAAAGAATCCCACGTCCAGGGGCTCCCTTGAGATACTCAAGAATATGAAGAACGACATCCCAATGAGACCGGCATACTGATGTCTGGAGACCGGCATACCAGTCTCAGACAAGCAAGTTGGGGCAGTTTTCATTTTACTATAAATTGAGCCCCAATTTCGTTTTTGCATCTTGAACCTCCATACATATTCTTTCTAAGGCAAAAACAGAGAGTTTTCAAAACCTTCTTATTCATAAACTCTCATACATCAAGCTCACACATTACACCTTCATATTCATAAGTAGTGAGCTTAGAACACTTGGGTAAGCAACTCACATATCTTTGTGAGTACCCAAGTGAAGTTGTAAATCTTTTATTCAAACACTTGTGAGGTTTGTGAGTGAGCTTATATCTAAAACTCATTGTAGAGGTTTTTGAGTGAGCCTGTATCTAAAACTCACTGTAAGAGGTTTAGAGTGAACCTAGTGTGTGAAACTCTTGGTTACAGATGAGCCACGAAAAATTCGATTGATAGTGGAAATCTTCAAACGTGATCCTACAACTCACCAATATAAGGGGAATGGT
>SKCR01052565.1:0-18053 GCA_019454045.1 Zanthoxylum bungeanum | reverse complement strand
GTAAAATAAAATAAAAACTAAATAAATAAATAAAACTATATAAGCCACTTTCGTAGGGATCACGATTGCATTTAGCGTATGCAACAAGCCTTTAAACCCCTAGGTGTCCCTAGTGGACGAGTTATAGTCTCGTGAGGGCTTACGGCGGCGACACCCACAAACGTCATTTAAAACATGCAATCATGCAAAAATAAAAATTAAATAGTCCCAATAGTTTCACATAATTTTATCCTCAGAGAATGCTTAGTAATGAAACCGAAGAACCTTCAAAGTACTCAACGTAACTCAAATCTAAATCTTTGAATAAATCATCTAAGCTAGACTCAAAGTGTGTGTGTGCTAAGGTTCGTTCACAGCTTTATTCCTAAGTAAGCCAACTCAATGATTTCGTTTAAAAATTGGGATCGATGGGTCAAACCAACCTAGATATCTCAATTAAGCTATGTAGTTGCTTTTATGTGTGCTCAATATGGTATGATTTCTTTTTTTTTTTTTTTTTTTTCTTTTCTTGTCTCCGGTTGCTTTTCTTTTGAATTTTTTTTTCTTTCAACACACACCTACCCTTTAAGGTAGCATTTCTCCTCATGGTGGTCCTAATACTCGCCCATGGGTAGCTTCACACTTATCGGTTATAGGTGGTTTATTGTCATAACACAAGTCAATCAGGATAGACATCTAAGCAAACGGTCATTCATCAACATGCAATTTCTTCAACTAGTCATCTTGCCAACTACTCAGGCTTCCACTGCTAAAAACCCATAATTAAGTGCTTATGAGTCAAACATTGATAAACTACTCAAAGCATCAGATAAAAGTACATTAGGAACTTATCGTTTCTAAGATTTCATCCTAACACAAACAAATCATCATAGGAACTATGTTTAACTATCAGGGACTAAAAACAAACAAGCATTTTTTTTTTGAAATTTTGAAATAATAAATGTATTTAAGACAGGTTTTCATGCGCATGCATACACCCCCACACTTAAAACTTGCATTGTCCTCAATGTAAGATAAATATAAAGAAAATGATTAAGGAACAACACTACCAGGCGCGGAGTTGATCAGGTTCCTGCTGGCGAGACTTTGGCTGTGTGGCTGTGTAGGTTGTGCGAACTCCTGCATAAACACTCTGCAAACAAAAAAATAAACATGCAATTAGCACACAATAAAGTAAAACAAAGTAAATAAAATAAATAAATTAAAATAAAATGCAAAAGCAAGGGTTGCCTCCCCGCTAGCGCTAAGTTTAACTTCTTCAGCCGGACGAACCACTTAAGCTGTCATGGTGGCTTCCATCGAGCGTACTGATGAAGGCATGTGAGAGAATGCTTGTCTAGCTGTGGCAGTTTATCCACTGATCCTCAAAGGTCTAAGGATTGTCGAAATTTGGGCTGCTCATAAGGAAAAATTGGCTCAATGTTCTTTTTAATCTCACAGGTATCATCTTTAATTGAGCATTAACTCTCATTTTCCTCCTTTTTCGTTTCTTAGGGACCAGTTTCAGTTCAGAAGGATTTGATTCAGGTTGTAGAGACACTATTTCCGGTAGAACTACTTCTAACATGTATGAGTAATGACACACACCCTCACCCTGTGATTGTTTTTCAATTTGGAACTGGAACTCTCATTGTGGGCCTAAGTGCTTGTGGGAAAGGTACTCTAATTTGAAACGATGGCATTTGTTCTTCCTGAGAACTAATTTACTCAAACAAAACGTTAACTGTAACTTAATAAAAAAACGATAAGATTGGTAATTAAAATAAAGATAAATAAGATAATAAAGAGATAATAAAGGATAATGGTAGAGAAAAGCAGCAAAGCGTCGGGAATCCTATTGCATCAATTCCTATATTCAGTTATTAATTCTATTACTCAGTTGAGGGTTTCACATCCCAAACCAACAACCGGATATATTCAATACTACGCATATTCAAATTCTAAGGTAATTAATGATTATTTTCTCTATGTTAACAACACACTCATCTATAATGTTGGAGGTATTCTGCATTCCTACGTCTTTACCGCTCCTAGTGATTATGACATCAACACCTCTTATACTGGATACTTCATGATCAGTCTGTGCTATGGGTTGCCCTTGTGGATTTGGTTGAGCCTGAGATGAGAATTTTCCTTGTTCTTGTACACTCAGGTCATTAGTCAATTTAGAGAGTTGACTCCTAATTTCCTTTGGTCTTCAGCTACCTGAGCTATCAATGACTCAATCCTTTGATTGGTTTTATTCTGGGCTTCCATGAATGCTTGCATAGTATCCTCTAAAGAATTCCTAGAATGGCAGATGTGTGATACTGTGGGGTATTGTAACTCCTAGGTTGTGGTGTCTGGGTAGGCTCATAAGACTCATGCCTCCAACTAACATTGGGATGGTTCTGCCAACTAGGATTATAGGTATCTGGATATGGTGTATAAGGCTTCTGGTACATCCCTAAAGTATTGTATTTTCCTCCTCATTTGTACCCCTCATCTCACTGTACACGGGACACTCTTGGGATTCTAGCTGGGCTACTGAATGCATTGTCTTGCTGTCTTTGGCTATTAAGGCTCCTATCTGTCTAGTTAACAGCTCAACTTGTGTCTTAAGGCTATCCTTTTCCCTAAAGTGTTGTAGGCTTCTGCTAGGAGAAGTGTGTGTCCTATCAGTGTTATCTACAACATTAGGTCCACTCCAAGTATGTGATTTCTTAGCCAGGTCATCTAAATACTCGAATGCCTCATCAGGGTCCTTTCGAATGAACTTACCATTGCACATCATCTCAATGAATTGGTGTTCCCTAGGGGTTAGTCCATCATAAAAGTAACTTACTAAACGCCAACTTTCATATCCATGGTGAGGACAACTAGCTAACAACTCCTTATACCGCTCCCACGTTTGATAAAGGGTCTCACTGTCTCTCTGGGAGAAGGTGGAGATTTTTCTTTTGAGGGCATATGTCTTATGGTGTGGGAAATATTTGTCGAAGAATGTCTGAGTCATCTCGCCCCACGATCCTATTGACCTAGGTCTCAAAGAATAAAACCAGCTCTTAGCTCTATCCTTAAGGGTAAAGGGGAAGAACTTAAGTCTAATTGTGTCAGTGGTTCCAAACCGGTCATGGAAGGTTGCTACTACACTCTTCAAACACCCTAATGTGCACGTAAGGATTTTCGCTCTCAAACCGTGAAAAGTTGGAAGATATTGTATCATTTCCAGGCCTAAAGTCTATGTGTGGTGTGTTAGGGGGAAACATTATGCACGATGGTATAGCTGTGCGAGTTGGGTGGCGGTACTCTTCAAGAGACATCCTATGGGTCTCTCGTATTCACTCATGTTATGTGCGCTAGACGCGGATGGTGTAGAAAAAGGATTTTCAAATGTGTTCTCAGAGTCTGAGCTTTCTTCTTCAGTCCTAACAAATCTACCAAATATATCCCTACGTCTAGACATGTAATTGAAGCTCAAATAATACGAGAAACAGGAAAAAAAAGGGTATATAAATAATAAAATGAATACTAAAATAAAATACTATAGAAACAAAATAAAAAAGAACTAATTAAAAAATAAAAATCTAAAAAAAATTAAATAAATTAAATAAACAAAATAAGCAAATAGTAACTAAAAAAAAAAAATAGAACGAAGTTACCGCTTCGTTGTTGAACAAGCAAACCTGCTCCTTTAAGTTGTAAACCGTCTCCCCGGCAACGGCGCCAAATTTTGATTACGCCCAAAAATGACTTGCGGTTATCGCAGTATAGCTGGGGTGTCGATTCCTCAGAGAGATGGTTACATGAACTAATTTACTCAAACAAAAACGTTTAGCAATAACTCTATTAAAGAAAAGATTAAATTTGCAATTTAAACTAAAGATTAAGAAAAGTTGCAGGATTTTATCAGCAGAGATAAACAGCAAAGCATCAGGAATTCCTCTTGTATCAACCTCCTATATTCAATTATTGATTCTTTTCATTACACAATTGAAGGTTTCACATCCCAAACCAACAATTGGAAGGTATTCAATTCTACTCATATTAAATTCTAGGGTAATTAATGATTATTTTCTCTATGTTAACAGCATAGAAAAGTTATCATTACGAGCTATCTAACGTCGACAATATACCCTCAGGCAATACTGCAGCAGAAGACCAACACATAAAACAACTTTTACCAGTCACAACTAAGTTCGCAAATCACACATAGAAGAAGCATGACTGGATCTATATGGGAGTTTGACAAAACATAATTTCTGGATTCAAGAATCGAAAGATAATAGAAAATAACAACCATCAATTATATTAAACGTTAAAAGGTTCATAAGAAATCAACAATATAAATATAGAAATTAAAATACAAGAGTTCATCCTTAGCTTTGCCTAGGAGATTAGTTCTCCATGGAAGAAAGAGATGCAGCCTGAATAGATCGGAGAGACGTCATGATTTCCTTGAAGTTCTTCGTTCTTCCTCTCTATGAATTGTGTTTTTGGCTCTTTTTGTGTGTTTCTCTCCTCTGTTTCTCTCTGATTTTCTCCTCCTCCAGGGTTTAGGACGAAGTTGGATTTATATAGAAAAGTCCTGAAACCCTAAATTGCATTCAAAACACACAGCACACAATCCTGAAATCGCAGTTTCGCGTCGTGACGTGCGCCGCGTGTTTCCACGCGCCATAAGCTATGAAGGATGCTACAATTGACTAGATCTTTTCGAGTAGATGCAAATCGATATATTATGGGTCTCGTAACTCTTTCTAAATCAAAAGTTATAGCCTTTTTAAATTCAGTGCGCGGCTGATGCTCCTGCGTGCGTCCGATATGTCTGTTAGGCTCTGAAACATGTCCAATTGCTCCATTCTCCTTGATCCATCGCTTCCTATTAACAAAGCACAAAATGACACTAATTAAGATTAAAACAGATGATAATAAAGCTGAGTTAGCAGTGTTCTAAGTACACTTTCGTGCACTTATCATCACTCAAATGATTCTTCCCCCCCCAGTAGTGCTTGACACTCTGGCTGTTACCTTAAATGTGTTGTTGGACTTGGGGTGTACATTCAACAGCTCCATATGGTAAAACCTGAGTAATCTAAAATGGGCCTGACCACCTTGATTTCAGCTTTCCAGGGAAAAGTTTCAACCTTGAATCATATAACAACACCTGCTGCCCTAGTTTCAATTGTCTGTGTATTATTTTTTGGTCATGCCATTTCTTTGTCTTCTCTTTGTATAATCTAGCATTTTCATAAGCCTGTAGGCGAAATTCCTCCAACTCATTGAGTTGGTGAAGTCTTTTCTCTCCTGCAGCTTGTGAATAAAGATTCAACTTCTTCACTGGCCAGTACGTCTTGTGTTCAAGCTCAACTGGCAGATGGCATGCTTTCCCGAACACCATTTGATATGGGGACATACCAATGGGTGTCTTGTAAGCTGTTCGGTAGGCCCATAATGCGTCATCCAGTTTTTCAGACCATTCCTTCCTTGTTGATCTAATGGTTCTCTCCAAGATTCTTTTGATCTCCCCGTTTGAAACTTCAACTTGCCCATTTGACTGTGGATGGTAAGTTGTGGCAACTTTATGAGTAACTCCGTATTTGGATAGGAGTGCATCGAAGTATCTGTTGCAGAAATGTGAGCCACCATCACTGATAATCGCCCGAGGTGTTCCGAAGCGAGTGAAAATATTCTTTTTAAGGAATCTGATCACCACTTTTGAATCATTGGACGACAGTGCAATCGCTTCAACCCATTTGGAGACGTAGTCGACTGCAACCAGTATGTACATGTTTCCAAATGATAGAACAATGGGTCCCATAAAATCAATACCCCACACATCGAATATCTCCACTTCCAGAATATTTTAAAGAGGTCCTTTATTTCTCCTGGAAATATTTCCCGTTCTCTGACACCTGTCACATTGAAGAGCAAATAGATAAACATCTTTAAAAGAGTGGGCCAGAACAAACCTGATTGTAAGACTTTGGCTGCAGTTTTGTTTCCACTGAAATGTCCGCCGTAAGATGATGAATGGCAATGCTGTAGGAAACTATTGACCTCCTCTTGTGGAACACACCGTCTCAATAATTGATCCGCACAGCGTTTGAACAGGTACGGCTCATCCCAGACATAGTGCTTGACTTATTTGAAGAATTTCTTCCGTTGCTGAGTTATCCATTCCAACGGCCATTTTCCTGATACTATATAGTTGACATAGTCATCATACCAAGGAACTTCCTGCTGTTTTATGGCAAACAGCTGTTTATCTGGAAAAGTTTTTTTGATTGTTAGTTCTTTGCCAGTTGTATCTCCATTCTCGAGCCTCGATCAATGATCTGCCACTTGGTTTTCTGTCCCTTTCCTGTCTCTGATCTCCACATTGAATTCTTGCAGAAGAAGTATCCAACAGATCAATCTGGGCTTGGCATCTTTCTTCTCGATCAGATACTTGATTACTGAATGATCTGTGTAGACCACCACATTGGGACCCAGCAGATAAGATCAGAATTTGTCGAAAGCGAACACAACTGCAAGCAAATCCTTTTCAGTGGTTGTGTAGTTGAGTTGAGCTTCATTCAGAGTTCTGCTGGAGTAGTAAATGGCATGGAAAATCTTTGCTTTGCGTTGTCCCAAAACTGCACCTACAACAAAATCACTAGCATCACACATCACCTTAAATGGAAGGGTCCAGTCCGGTGCTACTATGATGGGGGCAGAGACCAGCTTCTGTTTTAGGATCTCAAAGGCTTCCTGGCATTCTTTGGTGAAGTTGAAAGACACATCTTTCTCCAGAAGATTGCAAAGAGGTTTTTCAATTTTTAGAAGTCTTTGATAAATCTCCTGTAAAAGCCAGCATGTCCGAGAAAACTCCGAATCCCTTTGACAGATGTGGGTGGAGGTAGTTTTTCAATTGTTTCGATCTATGCTTTGTCTACCTCAATTCCATTTTGTGAGATCTGGTGTCCCAGAACGATGCCTTCTTGTACCATGAAATGGCATTTTTCCTAGTTGAGTACCAAGTTGGTATCTTCGCATCTTTGTAACACCTGTTCCAAATTTTACAAGCATTGGTCGAAAGAATCTCCAAACACAGAGAAGTCATCCATAAAAACCTCCATACTCTGTTCCAGCATGTCTGAGAGGATGGCCATCATGCAACGTTGGAATGTGGCAGGATCATTACATAGTCCAAATGGCATTCTATGGAAAGCAAAAGTACCATACGGACATGTAAATGTGGTTTTCTCTTGATCTTATGGGGTGATGGCAATCTGATTGAATCCCGAGTATCCATCCAGAAAGTAATAGAACTCATGTCTCGCCAGTCTATCTAGCATCTGGTCAATGAATGGTAGCGGAAAATGGTCTTTCCTTGTTGCTTTGTTCAGCTTCCGGTAGTCCATACATACTCTCTATCCAATCACCATTATTGTTGGAATCAACTCATTCTTTTCATTTGTGACAACAGTAATTCCTCATTTCTTCGGCACACACTGCATAAGACTCACCCAAGTGCTATCTGAGATGGGGTAAATGATGCCAGCATCCAACCATTTGATGATTTCTTTCTTCAGGACCTCCTTCATGATTGGATTTAATCTCCGTTGATGCTCCACTGTGGGTTTATACTCGTCATTCATTAGAATCTTATGCATGCAAAATGATGGACTAATGTCTCAAATGTCTCCTATAGTCCAGCCAATGGCTCTTTTGTGTTCTCGTAACACTCTTAGTAACTTTCCTTCCTGCTCCAATGTTAGGGAAGAAGAAATAATCACAGGTAATTCAGAAGAGTTTCCAAGAAATGCATACTTGAGATGACTCGGCAATAGCTTCAGCTCCAGCTGTGACGGTTCTTCAATTGAGGGCTTGATTCGATCTTTCTTCGGAAGTTCCAGACTTTCCATTGGTGGTGTCGATTTGAATCGGAATGACTTGTCAAAATAGTTGACACATTCCAGAATTTTAGCATCTAGCTCGTTGTCAGTCATGTTGGTGATGCAAGCTTCAAGTTTATCCATGGGAATTGTATCAATATCCTGAATGATACTATTAACAACATCAATTCTGAAACATTCCTCTTCCTTTTCATCACTCGGGAATTTCATGGCATTGAAAACATTAAAGGTAACTTCTTGGTCCTGCACTTTCATGGTCAGTTCTCCTTTTTGTACATCAATTACAGTTTGAACTGTAGCCAATAATGGTCTCCCAAGGATGATAGGAACATATTTGTCTTCTTCCATGTCAAAGATAATGAAATCTGCTGGGAGAATGAGTTTGTCCGCTTTGACCAGCACATCTTCAACTACATCTCTCGGAAATGCGAGCGTTCGATTAACAAGTTGCAGAGAGACTGAGGTAGGCATTGCTTCTCCAATTTGTAGTTTCCTGTAAATAGAAAAAGGCATCAAATTAACACTTGTACCTAAATCACATAAAGCCTTACCGATATAATGTTCTCCAATGGTGCAAGGAACTGTGAAACTGCCAGGATCTTTCAACTTCAAGGGAAGTTTCCTCTGAATGATGGCGCTGCATTCCTCCGTCAATGCTAATGTCTCGTAATCTCCCAATCTCTGTTTTCGTTAAAGAATGTCTTTCATGAATTTGACATAGCTGGGCATTTCTTCCAAGTCTTCTGCAAATGGAATGTTGATATGCAGCTGTAGGCACTGCATTTTTGCATATAAGTCCCGATGATGAGTCTCGTATGGAGACACTACCTCTTTAGTTGTGAAAGCCGCGGGAAACGGACGTTGGAAGGGTAAAGTTGGAAATTGGATATTTTTGATGGATTTAACTCGGTTGTTTCGCTTCGGGTTCGCTTGTTGGACCTCTATTTTAAAACACACCAAGCCCAATCCAAAAATAATTAAAAAAATATTTAAAACACAAATTAAAATCCATTTAAACTAAATCAAATTAAAACCCAATCCAATTATAACCAATTAAATTAAATTAAACTAAATCTAATTAAATTAAATTTCAAAATTAAATAAATCACTCACCTAATTTAAATAATTTCTTGCCTTAAATAATTAAAATTAAACACACACATAAATTAATTGATTTCTTTCCTTTCAAATAAACCCATGCAGAAACCCTAACCCTACCCTCTCACTATATAAACAACAACAAACCCTAGACATCTTCCTCTCTCCTGACGCCCACACTAAGCAAACACTCTCTCTCTCGGTACTCTCTTCTTTTCTTTACCCATACTCACGCTAAAGAACAAACCTGAAAACCCTAATATCTCTTCCATCTTCTCTCCTCACCCACGCACAAAAAACCCTAGAAGACCAACTTACGGCTCTCCCCTGTCTCTCTTTTCTCGACGCATACAAGAAACCTAACACCCACTCGATAAAACCAGACAACAAACGACCAAGCACCCCTCGACAAAACCAAACAACAAACGACCAAGCACCCAACATTCACAGGAACACACACAGCAACACTCAGCTCAACGACACACACAAATAGACAAGAAACACACGCTCACACAAATAAACCCTTCCACAAAGACCCTGACCGAACGAATCAAACAAGAGAAAATAACCCTCCAGCGAACCGACAAACCACAAGGTAAAAGCCACACCAAAGCATATGCCACATACTCAGCCATCATAAACGAGCGCAACCCTCACTCCCACATCGCCCAGCAGCCACAAATCTTACCTAGCCCTCATCAGCCCATCACGCCTCACGTACCTTCATCAACCCTTCACAGCCGCACATCACCTTCCCATGCACGCCCAGTCCAGCCACATATTCTTTCACCAAACTGCCGCATAAGGCTCTCCCCTCAGCTGCCCCTCAACTTCACGCTAAAGTCCCCTCAACAAGCCATTGACATGCCATTAGCCTTCATCCACCTGCCCCCCTTTAAACACTCACACCATAAAACAAAGCCATAACCCTCAATAAACAACTCCATTCACGCACCAACCCATAGCCCTCTCACGCTTCAACATAGCACTCGGCAAGCCTCCACTAACGAAATAAACAAACATAAGACACGTAATCAACGCCTTATACCCCTTGCTTCACGCCACTGCCACTCAGTTCACAAACCAAACTTAAGCGTCCCTCACTAGCCCTCACAGCAAGCTTCAAGCCAACGCCCTTCACACCAGCCAACTCTCCCACAACAACCCTTGTTTCACGCCCATTCAGCCCTCCACAAACTGCTTCCACTCACGCAAATAAACCCCCCAAACTACTTCCACTCACGCAAAGAACAGCCCTGAAACAGTCCAAAATTCGCCCCCAAAACTGCACCAAAAAACTGCACAAAGTGCCCCATAAAACCCCTTAAAATCGCAAGCCAATTCACCTTCAAAATCACCCAAAACAGTCCCCTAAATAACCAAAACAGTAGCCTGAAAAACAGCAGCAAAACAGCAGCGAAACGGAGTAAAAACAGCAGCCCGAACAGCGAAAAAGAGAGGAAAGATGTTGAGTTGGTGAACCAAAAGAGTTGCGAATCATTCACCCTTCCAACGGACGTGTAACGCCCTTTCTTGTGACGACAAAAGAGGTTAGACCTGAGGGCACCCTTTTATTTATTATCTTTCGTTTATTTTATTTATTTTAGAAATATTATCGCATGAGAGTTGTTTGAGGCATGATGTGATTGTTGGATGAGCGGAATATGTGTTCCATTTTGTGGTATATAGGATGGAAACCCGGACGTAATTTTCGTAGCCGAATCCGAATGGACGGTAGTGCGGTTTGCACTTGGGATACAACGCCACATACCACTTAAGAGACACGTATTTCGTCTCATCCAAACTTGTGTTTGAGCATGTTTTAGTTCGTAGGTTATTTATTGGTTATTAAAGCATGATTAGGTTGTTAGCATGTTATTTATCTTAAACATGATTTAGTCGATAGAAAGTTATTTCTCTATGCATGATTAGGTTGTTTTCACATTAAGGATTTAATTTATATTTATGCTTAGATTCTTATTTATTTTCTGCATTAGATAATTGAGCATGCTTGTGTGATGATTGTATGTTATTGCGTGTTTGCCGCTACGGCAACTTACTTTGAAGTATGCGAACTTAGATATAGGTTCTCATTGTTATTATTATGCATGCAGACTTAGGCGTAGATTACCCTTGAGCATGCATGTTGAGTAGATTCGGTTAGTTTATTGCACAAATCATATCATCACAAGTGACATAAGTAAGGGACCATTCCGAACCCAACGGTTTGAGGTCTTCCCTTGCGAGGGGTGAGTGCGGCCTTAAATCTCATTTTCCCGGTTCACACCGGGTGGCGACTCCATGTTATTTCTCCAGTTTAGTTCCTCCGCGGACTATTCCGTACTCCTAACTAGGCCACGAGCCTAGAACAGTGTCACCGAGTTCTGTGTCCTACAGTCTGGCGACTCCACTGGGGAGACCTAGTTGTGGGCAATCCTTCGCCAGCGAGAGTCTTTGTCTATACTCCCACAAACCCACATGTAGACCGGAGTTGTATGACCTATAGCAACTATTTCCTTGTGCTTGTGGACCATCCTCATTTGGATGCAGTTGGACGTTTTGTCAGAAATGCGAACTTGTTGGGCCATTTAAACTGGGACGAGTTCGTATCCTATGACAATTGGGCCAAAAGCTTCTGAAATGTTGATGGGCCACTCTATAGAAATTATCTTTGTATGCTTATGTTTGGGAACGTTATCGTTTGGATCCATTCGGACCTTTTGTCATTAGGTATGGGCTTGTTGGGCCATTTAAACTGGGGCAAGAACATATCTTATGATGATTGGGCCAAAAGCTTCTAAAACGCCAATGGGCCATTATATGTTTGTGTTTAGGAACATTATCATTTGGATACGGTTGGAATTCTTGCCATGAGACGTGAACTTGTTGGGCCATTTAAACTGGGACGAGTTCACTCCCATGATAGTTAGCCCAAAAACTTCTAAAATGATGATGGGCCGATTTTTGTGAAAATTTTAATGAGTTGATATATTTCTTATATCGCATGCATCTCATGCATCACATGCACCTCATGCATACATGCACCATGTTAATCCCCTTTTGTATTAAAAGCCATCATAGATACCCGTTGGTTAGGGAAGATGGCAGACTTGTCAAGAGACCGAGCAGCCACCAAGAGTACCGACAGAAGACCTAACCCAACAGAATAGGAAATTCATTCATGCATGCATGCATGCATATACGTAACATATTTTGCATTCTTTTTTGTGTTTGTTTTGCTTTGTATTCACAGGTTTTGAAGAAGAAAAAGAAAAGCGGCAAAGACAAGCCAATCAGAAGCAGCGACAGTACAGTCCGTTTCAGAAATGAATCAGTTTTGGGGATGAGTCCAAGGGTTGAGGCCCATATCAGTCAGTTTCGGGGATGAGTCCCAGGGTTGAGGCCCATATCAGTTTCAGTCTTGGGGATGAGTCCCAAGGGCGAGGCCCATATCAGTATCAATTTGGGGCGAGGCCCACATCACTCTGGGGGTGAGGCCCACATCGTTATCAAAATCAGTCTTTTCGGGTATGGCACCCTGGGGGCGAGGCCCACATCATTATCAGTATCAGTGTTGCCAGGTATGGCACTCTGAGGGCGAGGCCAACATTAGTTCAGTATCAGTCTTGCAGGGTATGACACTTTGGGGGTGAGGCCTACATCGTTATCAGAATCAGTCTTGTCGGGTATGGCACTCTGGGGACAAAGCCCACACCTTTATCAGAATCAGTCTTGCCGGGTATGGCACTCTGGGGGCGAGGCCCACATTAGCATCAATAACAGTTTTGCCGGGTATGACACTCTGGGGGCGAGGCCCACATTAGTTCAGAATCTATCTGGCCGAGTGTGGCACTCTGAGGGCGAGGCCCACTTTAGTTCAGTATCAGTTTGCCGAGAATGGTAATCCGAGAATGGAGTAAGGTCTGAGGATGAACAAAACGAGAATGGTCATCGGAGAATGGAGCAGTGTTCGAGAATGGACAAGCCGAGAATGGCAATATGAGAATGGAGCAGAGTTCGAGAATGAACAAGCCGAGAATGACGATCCGAGAATGGAGCAGAGTTCGAGAATAAACAAGTCGGGAATGGCACTCCGAGAATGGAAACACAGTTCGGGAATGAACAAGCCGGGAATGGCACTCCAAGAATGGAAACACAGTTCGGGAATGAATAATCCGGGAATGGCACTCCAAGAATGGAAACACAGTTCGGGAATGAACAAGCCGGAATGGCACTCCAATAATGGAAACACAGTTCGGGAATGAACAAGCCGGGAATGGCACTCCAAGAATGGAAACACAGTTCGGGAATGAGCAAGTCGAGAATGGAAATCCGAGAATGGAGCAAGCTTCGGGAATGAACAAGCTGAGAATGGCACTCCGAGAATGGAAACAAAGTTTGGGAATGAACAAGTCGAGAGTCTTACCAGGTATGGCACTACGGGTACGGAGACATCAATATCAGTTTTGCCGGGTATGGCACTCCGGGTATGGAGACACTTCAATATTAGTATCAGTTTGGGGCCGATGCCCAAATCAGTATCAGTATCAACTTGGGGCGAGGTCCATATCAGTTTGGGGCGAGTCCCACATCAGTATCGGTTTGGGGACGAGGCCCACATCACTATCAGCTTGGGGGTGAGTCCCACATCAATATTAGTTCTGCCGGGTATGGCACTCCGGGTATGGAGATATTACAGCGACGCCTTGGGTATGAGGTTTAGCACGCCAGGTACGGCCCTCCGGGTATCGAGATATCACATCGACGCCTTGGGTATGAGGTTTAGCACGCCAGGTACGGCACTCCAGGTATGGAGATATTACAGCGACGCCTTGGGTATGAGGTTTAGCACGCCAGGTACGGCACTCCGGGTATGGAGATATCACAACGACGCCTTGGGTATGAGGTTTAGCACGCCAGGTACGGCACTCCGGGTATGAAGATATTACAGCGACGCCTTGGGTATGAGGTTTAGCACGCCAGGTATGACACTCCAGGTATGGAGATATCACAACGACGCCTTGGGTATGAGGTTTAGTACGCCAGGTACGGCTCTCCGGGTATGGAGATATTACAGCGACGCCTTGGGTATGAGGTTTAGCAAGCCAGGTATGGCACTCTGGGTATGGAGATACATCATCAGTTCTGTCAGGTATGGCACTCCGGGTATGGAGATACAACATCAGTTCTGTCGGGTGTGGCACTCCGGGTATGGAGATACAACATCGGTTCTGCCGGTATGGCACTCTGGGTATGGAGACATCAGTATCAGTTTTACCAGGTATGGCACTCCGGGTATGGAGACATCAACATCAGTTTCAGGGATGAGTCCCAGGGCCGAGGCCTACATCATCATCAGTTTCGGTTGCGGGGATGAGTCCCGGGGGCGAAGCCCACATCAACATCAATATCAATTTTGGGGGATGAGTCCCAGGGTCGAGGCCTATGTCAGTATCAGTATCAGTTTTGGGGATGAGTCCCGGGGGCGAGGCCCACATCAGCATCAATATTAGTTTCGGGGATGAGTCCCAGGGTTGATACCCACATCATCAGCAGTTTTGGGGATGCGTCCCAGGGTTGAGGCCCACATCATCATCAGCAGTTTGGGGATGCGTCCCAGGGTTGAGGCCCAATTTATCATCAGCAGTTTGGGGATGCGTCCCAGGGTCGAGGGCCCACTACATCATCGGTTGTAGTTCCGGGTCGAGGTGCCCAGGGTCGAGGTGCCCACTACATCATCAGTTCGAGGGTGAGGTCCCTATTGTCAGCGGTGTTGGGTCGAGGTGCCCAGGGTCGAGGTGCCCCCGTCGTCGGTTGTAGTTCAGGGTCGAGGTGCCCACTACATCATCAGTTCGAGGGCGAGTTCCCTATTGTCAGTGGTGTTGGGTCGAGGTGCCCCCGTTGTCGATTGTAGTTCTGGGTCAAGGTGCCCAGGGTCGAGGTGCCCACTACATCATCAGTTCGAGAGCGAGGTCCCTATTGTCAGCAGTGTTGGGTCGAGGTGCCCCCGTTGTCGGTTGCAGTTTCGGGATGCGTCCCAGGGTCGAGGGCCCACTGCACCATCATCACAGTGCACATTCGGTGGTTAGGAACAAATCCCAGAGGTCGAGGCGCCTCGCCACCATATCCATTACATCAGCAAATCAGTTCGAAGCAGCGGGCAAACCAGGTGGCAGCTGGCGAGCCAGGTAAGTGAAAATGCATTGCACGTACTGTGATATGATTGTCATTGTCACACACTGCACAAGTCCCATCAAAGTGGGGGCGACAGTAGGCACTGCATTTTTGCATATAAGTCCCGATGATGAGTCTCGTATGGAGACACTACCTCTTTAGTTGTGAAAGCCGCGGGAAATGGACGTTGGAAGGGTAAAGTTGGAAATTGGTATTTTTGATGGATTTAACTCGCTTGTTTCGCTTCGGGTTGGCTTGTTGGACCTCTATTTTAAAACACACCAAGCCCAATCCAAAAATAATTAAAAAAAATATTTAAAACACAATTAAAATCCATTTAAACTAAATCAAATTAAAACCCAATCCAATTATAACCAATTAAATTAAATTCACAAATTAAATTAAACTAAATCTAATTAAATTAAATTTCAAAATTAAATAAATCACTCACCTAATTTAAATAATTTCTTGCCTTAAATAATTAAAATTAAACACACACATAAATTAATTGATTTCTTTCCTTTCAAATAACCCATGCAGAACCCTAACACCTACCCTCTCACTATATAAACAACAACAAACCCTAGACATCTTCCTCTCTCCTGACTCCCACACTAAGCAAACACTCTCTCTCTCGGTACTCTCTTCTTTCTTTTCTTACCCATACTCACGCCAAAGAACAAACCAGAAAACCCTAATCTCTCTTCCATCTTCTCTCCTCACCCACGCACAAAAAACCCTAGAAGACCAACTTACGGCTCTCCCCTGTCTCTATTTTCTCGACGCACACAAGAAACCTAACACCCACTCGACAAAACCAGACAACAAACGACCAAGCACCCCTCGACAAAACCAGACAACAAACGACCAGCACCCGACATTCACAGGAACACACACAGCAACGCTCAGCTCAACGACAAACACAAACAGACAAGAAACACACGCTCACACAAATAAACCCTTCCACAAAGACCCTGACCGAACGAATCAAACAAGAGAAAATAACCCTCCAGCGAACCGACAAACCACAAGGTAAAAGCCACACCAAAGCATATGCCACATACTCAGCCATCATAAACGAGCGCAACCCTCACTCTCACATCGCCCAACAGCCACAAATCTTACCTAGCCCTCATCAGCCCATCACGCCTCACGTACCTTCATCAGCCCCTCACAGCCGCACATCACCTTCCCCTGCACGCCCAGTCCAGCCACATATCCTTTCACCAAACTGCCGCCTAAGGCTTTCCCCTCAACTGCCCCTCAACTTCACGCTAAATTCCCCCCAGCAAGCTGTTGGTTTTATTTTAGGTCCCAAGATCATCAAACAAGCATGAAGATGTGTGAAATACATATCAAAGAAGTTGCGGAATACTTACATTGATCGGTTGAGATGATTTGAAGACAAACAAAACCATTTTTCAGCCCTCCAAGGTGCGCCCACTGCATGCAGTCCACTGCTCAAAAATTTCAGTTTTGAGTCTTCAAGAATCCAAGATTTCGAGCTCCAATCTTCGTCTAATGATTCCCGGCTCGTGGGTGGGTTCCCTAACACCTTCGTATAACTCTTGGAGTGCTAGCTCTCAAGTATTTTGCAACAAAATCAAGCTTCTTCCTTCTCTTGCTGCTCACGTTTTTGGGCAGTAAACAGCAGCCCCTTGGGCGTGTTTCATAGAGAGAAAAGAGGAGGAGAGATAGATGGAGAGAAAGAGTGAATTAGGTTAAGAGAGAGATATTTTTGCTTTTAACCTTAGGTGAAACCATTTCACTTTTTACCCTAAACTTGGTAGGTGAGGGTAAATGGTTTTTCAAAAGCAAAACAAGTAGTTGGGTGGTAGGTACACCACCACTCATGGGCCCCACATATTTGAATTCAAAATTCAAATATCTCTACGAACATTTGCCGCGGCTCGGTTTCGTTTAATCCGATTAAACGAACTTCCGTCGTTAAATAATTAAATCTAATTTAATTAAATATCGATGCGACACAAATATATTACGAACGTCGTTCACGAATTAATTCTAAATTAATTCGTTCGTTCGCGTTAAAGTCCAACTTAATTTCGTAATGAAATCCAATTCATATTAATATATCCGATATATTAATTTTAGCCCATTCGAATAAATTAAATAGAAAAATCAAATTTAGCTATTAAATTATTTTACCGATTAATTCCAAATTAATCGCGTCTCTCTCTCTTTAGACGATACTTTATCCCAGATAAAATATCTCCGTAATTAATCCTAGATTAATTTTTCTCTCTCTCATCAAATTAATCCCAGATTAATTAAGTGCGAGTCATACATCATCGGTGTATCATTGGGAAGCGACCCATGAGATTTCCGGATATGTTGGCAGTAAATACGATTATCGGACTATCCGACACGTACTTACCAAGTACTACGTTTTACCGATTCACAAGACAAGGTTGGCTTCTAGCAAAGCGCCATGCCTACCCAATTCTCCGGAAATATCCTTACAGGAATATATTGATCTATATCAGGCGTAGTATACATCGTATAATGCATATCGATCTAGTATCGGATGGTCACGTGTTAGGCTGGGGCTGGAGTTGTGTCTGCCTCGTACGAAACACATGTCGGATGTCTGGTAACTAGTCTCTATAATCGGATATACATGCCCTAGTCAAAATATCCCGATGGCCGCGCAGCACTTAAGAGCACTAATACCGTATCCTACGTGACATCATCTCCACTATGACTGGAGTGATACTTCCGTCTTGACATCACACCCAATACTCTACGATTCTCAATATACCCATATTGGCGTACACAGAACGGTTAAAAGCCCTGGACGACCTCAACCAAAGTATATTGATTGTCATAAGTATTAGCGGTTGCAAACTCAGGTTAAGACCAATACAACCTAACCCCTGACGT
>SKCR01052564.1:0-17941 GCA_019454045.1 Zanthoxylum bungeanum | reverse complement strand
CTCTATACAAAAGGAGGATCATAAATTTACTTTTGGCATACTCTCTCCTCAATTTCCCCTCTTTAGCAAAGAAACTATTTTTCATTCTACCCAGACTATTTTTATTTTGTGTACACTCAATATATATCTCGTCCAATCCCCTCGAACTATCACCTTACCCCCTCGACTCACATTCTCGATCTCTCCCGTGGGTGTTTTCTCTGTAGAAGCCTGTAGCTTTATTTAGTCTTCAAAAACTTCCTATGGTGTCAACAAAACAAGTGTAACTTTTCTTCCATCTTGCTCAAAATGATATTTGTTTCGAAACCCATCAAGCATCATTATCCTGTCAAACTACCATGGACGTCCTAGTAACAATGCCCAACTTGTTAGACATTATGTCCCATAGCGTCACTGTTTGTAAATGATTGTATTATTGTACAAAATTTAACTATGTGATAATGAAATTGCCTTTTGCCGTTTTGTAATGTTATTTACTTTGATATTAAAATGGCGAAAGTCCATATGATTAGTACCGGATTGAGATGATATGAGACAGTATCAATCCATAAAGGTTTAATCATTAAATATCCTAGTCGGAGTATTATCGAGATCGGACATCGATAATGCGGAATAGACTAGTATTGCGCTTGTGCACGTTGTGGTACGGAAAACAGCTTCGCTCTGGATAGACCCCGCGGATTCCATTGGTAGTAATGTCTGCGTGTCTATGGGAGGCCGCATCAGGGTAGGTGTATATGGTCTAACCTGAGACTTACATCGCTAGTACTTGCCGACAATCGGTAACTTTGGTTTTGGTGGTTAAGGACCTTAACCGGTTCTGTGTACACCTCTTGGGGTTTATCGAGAATCGTAGTGTACTGGATGTGATGTCGAGATGGAAGTATCACTTCAGACATATGGAGGTGATGATCACGCAGGACACAGACCTAGTACTCTATAAAAAGGTTGCAACCGTCGGGACAATATGACCAGGTCAGGATTGTCCGATTTAAAGAGACTGGTTGCTGGATGTCCGATATATGTTTCGTACGGGGCAGACACATCTCCAGCCCTAGGCCTAACATGTGATCATCCGATACTGGATCGATGTGTACGCAATACTACGGTAAACTACGCTTGATATAGATCTTATATTCCTATAAGAATATTTCTGGAGAATTGGGTAGGCATGGCGCTTTGCTAGAAGCCAACCTTGTCTTGTGAATCGGTAAGAACGTAGTACGAGGTACGTACGTGTTCGGATTATCCGACGACCGTATTTACTGCCAAAATATCCGGAGATCTCTTGGGTCGCTTCTTGAAGATTCACCTATGATATTTGATTCGGACTTATTAATCTTGGATTAATTACGGAGAAACTTTATCTTGATATAAAGTGCTAATTTAGAGAGAGAACGATTAATTTGAATTAATCGATAAATTATTATATTCGATATAATAATCGAAATTCGATTTCGACGCGAAATTAAAATTAGATTTAATTCGGGCATACGAGTTAATTTAGAATTAATTCGTTAGCGACGTAAATAATAATTTCGCCAGGCGCAATTATTTATTTAAATTCGGTTTAATTAACGTCGCGACGTAAGCTCGGTATTTCGGAAATATCGAACCCGAACGTGTGAGTGCACGTGGGCCCACTTTCATTTGGAAACGTGTGGGGCCCACATGACACTTGTCATTATATGCATTATTTTATTGATAAGGCATTGCATGGTGATAGTGTGCATTACACTCAAAGGGTTTGCATGGAGTTTGAGGGTTTGACACTCTAAGCCATTGCATGGTTTGTGTCATAAGTTTATATTATTTAATAAATATTATGACATAAATATAAATTGATTTTGGTTAAAACAAAATCAATTACACAAAACTCTTTCTCTCTCAAATTTCTTCACATTGCCGTGAACTCCATTGAAGGGCAAAGAAGATTTGATTTTCTTTCTCCTTTTGCTAGCACATTGAAGGATCAAAAGAGGTGATAGGGAAACCATCAAAGAGCTTGGAATACAAAAGGCTTGGAGCTTTCCACCTCTTCCTCCCTTGGCCGAAACTTGGAGCTTGGAGATTCAAAGTTTTTCTTCATCACTTCATCACTTCTTCATCAACATAGCATTGTAAGTATGATTCCGCCATACTTCAAAGTTTAATATATATTCATTTATAGTATTTCATATGCTTAATCTTGTTTGGGACATATTATAGAAACCAACACAACTTGCATGGGGACTACATCACATAACAACTCATCCTTGTATTTACCAATTGTAAAACTAACCAAGACCTGCTTATTGATTTTTGTTAGGGATATGCTCTATACCAACTATGGATGGGCTACATTACATGTATTGTAATATTTTCATTAATTAATAAAATGACAATCTTTATTATACGTGTCTTACATAAGTTATATGAATCATCAACATTGTAATAAAGCCCTTAAAGTAATAAGATGATGGCTTCCACGCCTTATGAGAATCATTACTCTTAAATGTTCCTAGTCATAATTTTGTGAATAATCTGGGCATCCATAAAGCGGAGAGACTTGCATGATGATATGATTCACCCTTAAGTGGGGTATCCGATCTCATAGGCTACTAGTGAGAGATTCGTCTGCTTGGTATATCACATGGATGCATGAGGTGCTCGTGTCCATCGAACTGACCACCGAAAGTTTTCATATTGAGTGTTTATCCCATGTGTCTGTGAGAATGTGGGACAAGAAACTGGGCGACGCATGCTGTTCTAGGCTCGCGGCCTATTGGGAGTACGGAGTAACCCGCAGGGGACTAAATCGGAGAATAATGGAGTCGCCACCCGGTGTGGAACCGGGAAAATGAGATTTAAGGATGCACGCACCCCTCGCAAGGGAAGACCTCAAACCGTTGGGTTCGGAATGGTCCCTTACTTATGCACTTGTAATAAAATGATTTATGCAATAATTTAGCCAAAGCCTAAACAACTTATTTCCAATGATAATTATATTTCTAAGTTCACATGCATGAAATTAATCATCACAACAAACAACACAAATGGCAATCTCATGAACATATTTCGATCATATGATATGGAAAACTAAGAACAACCTAATCATGCTTGAGTATTATCTTATAAATACATCGAATGGATAAATGCAGGAATACAAATAATATGATTGACTACATAATGCAAGAGATATCACCCAAGAGGCAATTATGCATGAAATATGATGAGACAGACTCAGTTCAGTGTGTACGCATTCGTGTAGCATTCGTAAACGCGTTCGAACGGTAAACAGAAGTTTCACGTTCATGTAGCGTGATAACGCGTTCGAACGGGACCAGACCTGATGATACAAAATGCATGATAAAACAAAGAAAGTGCGTACGCGTTCGCGTAGAGTTCAAGAACGTGTTCGAACGGTAAACAGAAGGGTAGCGTCGTGCTGAAGGAGTCCGAAAGGGAACTCCTAAAGGGGAGCAAGCGCGAGGCGCATTATGCATCGACCTCTCATGCGCAAAGGGCTGGGCCCAAGGCAATTGGAGGTGCGAGGAAGAAGAAGTTCAAGAAGAAGGGCAAAGGCAAGTTGACAGGGTTCTAGGAAGCCAAAGGAAAAACTCGAGACATCTGCCTCAACTGCGGCAAGAGGGGTCACTGGAAACGTGACTGCCGAATGAGCAATGGGCAGATGGAGGATATCAAGGCTGGCAAGGCCATCGCCTCTGGTATGTTTGTTATTGAGATAAATATGAATACTTCTAGTTTTAAATTGGATTTTTGATTCTGGTTGGGGTGCTCATATTTGTACTGATGTGCAGGATCTGCAGGATAGCAGGGTTTTGGCGTCAGGGGAGATGGATCTACGGGTCGGAAACGGAACACCTGTTGCTGTTTTGGCCGTAGGGACTTTTGTTTTAGAACTGCCGTCAGGGCATGTACTTAAACTTTTGAACTGTTATTTTGTACCTAGTTTAACTAGGAATATATATCTGTATCTTTGTTAACCCAGCAGGGTTACACTTTTGTATTTAGAAACACTGGGTGGTTAATTTATATAAAAATGATGCAGAAATTTGCACAGCTGTTGCAAATAACGGTCTTTATATTTTGAATATAAATGAATCTCCTAAAATGACAAACAAAAGGCTCAAAAGGAGTAATTAAAAGATGAAGCTTAAGCTATATGTGGCATTGTCGTCTAGGACACATCAACAAGACTCGCATATCCACACTTTCGAAAAGTGGGTACTTGGACGAATTTGATCCCAATTCATATGACGTCTGTGAATCTTGTCTTTTAGGCAAAATGCCTAAATCACCTTTTAGAGGTAAAGGTGAACGTGCCACAGAACTGTTGGCTCTCGTTCATACTGACGTATGCGGGCCCATGTCTAGCCAGGCTAGAGGTGGATTTCACTACTTCGTAACCTTTACAGATGATGCATCTCGTTACGGTTATGTGTATCTTATGAGACACAAGTCGGAAACTTTTGAGAAATTCAAAGAGTTTCGACACGAAGTAGAGAAACAAACAGGGAAGAGTATTAAGACATTACGGTCAGACCGTGATGGGGAATACTTAAGTTATGAGTTTCAAGATTACTTGAAAGAATATGGTATTCTTTCGCAGTGGACTCCTCCTGGAACACCGCAATTAAATGGTGTGTCCGAAAGGAGAAACCGCACCTTGTTGGACATGGTAAGGTCAATGATGAGTCGCACTGAGCTACCAATATCCTTCTGGGGATACGCATTAAACTGTGCTATACTTATTTTGAATAAGGTACCGTCGAAGTCTGTCGAACAGACTCCGTATGAGATATGGACAGGAAGGAAACCAGGTTTCTCTTTCCTGAAGATTTGGGGATGCTGGGCATATGTTAAACGTTTGGAAGGTACCAAACTTGAACCCAAATCTGATAAATGCCTTTTCGTAGGATATCCTAGGGAAACCAAAGGATATTACTTCTATCACCCACAAGAGAACAAAGTATTTGTTGCTCTACAAGCATTTTTCCTTGAAAAGGATTTTATAAATGCAGTGGTGAGTGGAGGAAAGTAGAACTCGATGAAGATCGTAGTGATACTGTTCCTGGCAATGAATCAACGACGGAACAAGAACAGACCGTCCGGGATGAGTCGGTACCATAAACTTCACATACACAAGGACCGCGTAGGTCGGAGAGAGTCAGAACAGTACCTGAGAGGTATGGGTTCCTGATCTCACCTTATGTAGATATTAATCTTATTGAGGATAATGAGCCGGCTACGTATGAGGAAGCGATACGAAATATCGATTCCGCTTTATGGCAAGAAGCCATGAAGTCCGAGATGGATTCCATGTACGCCAACCAAGTTTGGACACTGGTTGATGCACCAGAAGGCGTAAAGCCTATTGGATGCATATGGATCTTCAAGAAGAAGACCGACATGGATGGCAACGTACAAACGTACAAAGCTAGGCTTGTAGCGAAGGGGTATCGTCAACAATATGGTATTGATTATGACGAAACCTTCTCACCCGTTGCCATGATTAAATCCATTCGGATAATGCTTGCAATAGCTGCATATTTCGACTTCGAGATATGGCAGATGGACGTTAAGACCGCTCTCCTTAACGAAAACCTTTTGGAGGATGTTTATATGCAACAGCCTGACGGTTTTATCGTGCCAAGACTTGCAAACAAGGTTTGTAAGTTAAATCGATCCATTTATGGATTGAAGCAAGCATCACGGTCATGGAATCAGCGTTTTGATGAGATTATAAAAGAATATGATTTCGTGCAAAACGCAGATGACCCTTGTGTATACAAGAAGGTTAGTGGGAGAGCACATTACTTTTATTGTCCTTTATGTCGACGACGTATTGCTTATAGGCAATGACATTCCCATGCTAACGTCGGTGAAAGCTTGGCTTTCATTAAAATTCTCCATGAAAGATCTGGGAGAAGCAGCCTTTATTCTTGGAATAAAATCTACCGGGATAGATCTAGGAAGCTGCTTGGACTCTCCCAGAGTACACACATTGATAAAGTGTTGAAGCGATTCAACATGGAACAATCCAAGAGGGGATTGGTTCCAATGGTACGTGGTACCTCTCTGTCTAAGGACATGTGTCCTAAGACTCAGGAAGAGAGAGACAACATGAGTCGGATACCGTTCGCCGCTCGGCAGTCGGATCGATCATGTATGCCATGATATGTACACGACCTGATGTCTCATATGCTTTGAGCATGTGCAGTCGCTATCAGGCCGATCCAGGTGAAGGTCACTGGATAGCAGTTAAGATATCCTTAAGTATCTTAAACGAACTAAGGATGCTTTCTTAATTATTTTGGAGGCGGAGAACTTGCGGTATCTGGGTATACCGATGCAAGTTTCCAAACCGACAAGGATGACTACAAGTCGCAATCCGGGTACATTTTTGTTTGAATAACGGAGCAGTGAGCTGGAAATCTTCCAAGCAAGATACTGTTGCCGATTCAACAACAGAAGCGGAGTACATCGCTGCATCTGAAGCAGCAATGGAGGCTGTTTGGATCCGAAAGTTCCTAATCGGATTAGGAGTAGTTCCGTTAGCAGCTGAGCCCGTTCCATTGTATTGTGACAATAACGGGGCTATAGCGCAGGCTAAGGAACCAAGGTCTCATCAACGGTCCAAGCATGTTCTTCGACGTTACCATCTGATTCGGGAGATTATACATCGTGGCGATGTAAAGGTTGAGAAGGTCACATCAGATGACAACATTGCAGATCCGCTGACAAAGGCTGTTCTTCAGCAAGTTTTTGAACGACACATACATAGTTCGGGCATTAGATGCTTGAGTGACTGGCTATAGGCCAAGTGGGAGATTGTTAGACATTATGTCCCACAGCGTCACTGTTTGTAAATGATATTGTATTATTGTACAAAATTAACTATGTGATAATGAAATTGCCTTTTGCCGTTTTGTAATGTTATTTACTTTGATATATAAATGGCGAAAGTCCATATGATTAGTACCGGATTGAGATGATGAGACAGTATCACAATAAAGGTTTAATCATTAAATATCCCTAGTCGGAGTTTATTATCGAGATCGACATCGATAATGCGGAATAGACTAGTATTGCGCTTGTGCACGTTGTGAGGGCACAACGGTATAGTTCTCATATATTTAAGTATTGGATACTTATGCAAGTGCGATAGGAGGTTGTGTTTTACCGATGGTACGGAAAACAGCTTCGCTCTGGATAGACCCCGCGGATTCCATTGGTAGTATGTCTGCGTGTCTATGGGAGGCCGCATCAGGGTAGGTGTATATGGTCTTTAACCTGAGACTTACATCGCTAGTACTTGCGACAATTCGGTAAACTTTGGTTTTGGTGGTTAAGGACCTTAACCGGTTCTGTGTACACCTCTTCTGGGTTTATCGAGAATCGTAGTGTACTGGATGTGATGTCGAGATGGAAGTATCACTTCAGACATATGGAGGTGATGATCACGCAGGACACAGACCTAGTACTCTATAAAAGGTTGCAACCGTCGGGACAATATGACCAGGTCAGGATTGTCCGATTTAAAGAGACTGGTTGCTGGATGTCCGATATATGTTTCGTACGGGGCAGACACATCTCCAGCCCTAGGCCTAACATGTGATCATCCGATACTGGATCGATGTACGCAATACTACGGTAAACTACACGCTTGATATAGATCTTATATTCCTATAAGAATATTTCTGGAGAATTGGGTAGGCATGGCGCTTTGCTAGAAGCCAACCTTGTCTTGTGAATCGGTAAGAACGTAGTACGAGGTACGTACGTGTTCGGATTATCCGACGACACGTATTTACTGCCAAAATATCCGGAGATCTCTTGGGGTCGCTTCTTGAAGATTCACCTATGATATTTGATTCGGACTTATTAATCTTGGATTAATTACGGAGAAACTTTATCTTGGATAAAGTGCCTAATTTAGAGAGAGAACGATTATTTGAATTAATCGATAAAATTATTATATTCGATATAATAATCGAAATTCGATTTCGACGCGAAATTAAAATTAGATTTTAATTCGGGCATACGAGTAATTTTTAGATTAATTCGTTAGCGACGTAAATAATAATTTCGCCAGGCGCAATTATTTATTTAAATTCGGTTTAATTAACGTCGCGACGTAAGCTCGGTATTTCGGAAATATCGAACCCGAACGCGTGAGTGCACGTGGGCCCACTTTCATTTGGAAACGTGTGGGGCCCACATGACACTTGTCATTATATGCATTATTTTATTGATAAGGCATTGCATGGTGATAGTGTGCATTACACTCAAAGGTTTTGCATGGAGTTTGAGTGTTTGACACTCTAAGCCATTGCATGGTTTGTGTCATAAGTTTATTATTATTTAATAAATATTATGAAATAAATATAAATTGATTTTTGGTAAAACAAAATCAATTACACAAAACTCTTTCTCTCTCAAATTTCTTCACATTGCCGTGAACTCCATTGAAGGGCAAAGAAGATTTGATTTTCTTTCTCCTTTTGCTAGCACATTGAAGGATCAAAAGAGGTGATAGGGAAACCATCAAAGAGCTTGGAATACAAAAGGCTTGGAGCTTTCCACCTCTTCCTCCCTTGGCCGAAACTTGGAGCTTGGAGATTCAAAGTTTTTCTTCATCACTTCTTCATCAACATAGCATTGTAAGTATGATTCCGCCATACTTCAAAGTTTAATATATATTCATTTATAGTATTTCATATGCTTAATCTTTGTTTGGGACATATTATAGAAACCAACACAACTTGCATGGGGACTACATCACATAACACCTCATCCTTGTATTTACCAATTGTAAAACTAACCAAGACCTGCTTATTGATTTTTGTTAGGGATATGCTCTATTCCCAACTTATGGATGGGCTACATTTACATGTATTTGTAATATTTTCATTAATTAATAAAATGACAATCTTTATTATACGTGTCTTACATAAGTTATATGAATCATCAACATTGTAATAAAGCCCTTAAAGTAATAAGATGATGGCTTCCACGCCTTATGAGAATCATTACTCTTAAATGTTCCTAGTCATAATTTTGTGAATAATCTGGGCATCCATAAAGCGGAGAGACTTGCATGATGATATGATTCACCCTTAAGTGGGGTATCCGATCTCATAGGCTACTAGTGGAGATTCGTCTGCTTGGTGTATCACATGGATGCATGAGTTGCTCGTGTCCATCGAACTGACCACCGAAAGTTTTCATATTGAGTGTTTATCCCATGTGTCTGTGAGAATGTGGGACATAGAAACTGGGCGACGCATGCTGTTCTAGGCTCGCGGCCTATTTGGGAGTACGGAGTAACCCGCAGGGGACTAAATCGGAGAATAATGGAGTCGCCACCCGGTGTGAACCGGGAAAATGAGATTTAAGGATGCACGCACCCCTCGCAAGGGAAGACCTCAAACCGTTGGGTTCGGAATGGTCCCTTACTTATGCCACTTGTAATAAAATGATTTATGCAATAATTTAGCCAAAGCCTAAACAACTTATTTCCAATGATAATTATATTTCTAAGTTCACATGCATGAAATTAATCATCACAACAAACAACATCAAATGGCAATCTCATGAACATATTTCGATCATATGATATGGAAAACTAAGAACAACCTAATCATGCTTGAGTATTATCTTATAAATACATCGAATGGATAAATGCAGGAATACAAATAATATGATTGACTACATAATGCAAGAGATATCACCCAAGAGGCAATTATGCATGAAATATGATGAGACAGACTCAGTTCAGTGTGTACGCATTCGTGTAGCATTCGTAAACGCGTTCGAACGGTAAACAGAAGTTTCACGTTCATGTAGCGTTTGATAACGCGTTCGAACGGGACCAGACCTGATGATACAAAATGCATGATAAAACAAAGAAAGTGCGTACGCGTTCGCGTAGAGTTCAAGAACGTGTTCGAACGGTAAACAGAAGGTTAGCGTTCGTATAGCGTTCGAGGACGCGTTCGAACGGAACCAGACCTGATGCATGATGAAACTAAGAAACTTCGTGCGCGTTCACGTAGCATTCGAGAACGCGTTCGAACGATAAATAGAAGGTTCGCGTTCGTGTGGCGTTCGAGAACTCATTCGAACGAAACCTGACCTGATGCATACAACACATACATAAACAAACAAATCCACAATGCAGGACCTCACGTATCCGATTGAACTCATCTCATATCCAATCGAACATACAATATCCAACACGGCAAAGCATCGTGGTAAGGGATTTTAACCTCTCAAAATATAGGACCTTTAATCGCACTTACTAAGCCCATACGCAAACAACACAATACATGTATAAATAAGTAAAGAAAACGATATCGGACTTCGTGTATCCGATTGATCATATCTCACATCCAATAGAATATACATCAACCGGCGAGGCAAAGCATCGTGGTAAAGGATTTTAACCCCTAGGAATAGGGGACCTTTAATCCAACTTACTAATCCCATGCGCTCGATCACGTCATGCATATAAAAATAAAGATAGTAATATCGGACTTCGTATACCCGATTGAACACATATTACTTTCAACCAATATACATCGATCGGCGCGGCAAAGCATCGTGGTAAATGACTTTAACCCCTCAGAATAGGGGACCTTTAATCCAACTTACTAAGCCCATGCGCTCGATCACATCGTTACATAAACAAATAACATTCGGAAGTCAAGTAACGAATGACAAACAAATCAAAACAACATAAAACAAAATATGCGCCGTTTACTCAAGTGGTATGTGGAGTTGTATCCCGAATACAGATCATATTACCGTCCATTCGGAATCGGCTATGAAATTTATGTCCAGGTTTCCATCATATATACCACGAGAGGCGACACATTTTTCATTTTATTCAAGGGCCACAACATACATCATGTTACAATATATGCATATTTATCTACTCAAGGGCTACAACATGCATTTTAATATACTAATCATGCGAACAAAACTCAATAAATAATAAAGATAAAACTGAAAACAAGTGTGAAAATTACCCTCAGGTCTAACCCTTTTTGCCGACTTTCAGACTTACGTTGCACAGAGATCGGAAGGGTTAAAGCTCCTCAACTTCTCCGGTTCACTGGTTTAGCGTCTTAGCTCACCTTTTTGCTGTTTTGCTTACTGTTTGACTTCCGTTTTGCTGCTGTTTGACCTCTGTTTTACTGCTGCTTTCTCTGTATTCTCTACTTACTGTTTCAGGTCTTTAAAGCTACTGTTTTTTCATTTTTAGGGGGTCTAAGGGCTGTATTTTTCGGTTGTTTAAGGAGGCTAAGGATGCAGTTTTTTATGTTACTGTTTTACGGATTTTAAGGACTGTTTTGAGGTGTTTTTCGGTGATATGGCTGCAATTTTTGGGGCTGCTGTTTCAGTGTTTTAGTGGACTGTTTTGAAGGTTTATTTTCGGTGAAGTGAGGGTGGAGATGAATAGAATTGTTTGTGTTGCTTCTTGTTGCTATATGCGTATGAGTGCTAGGGTTTCTTGAGCATGTATGGGCGTGAATTGTGAGAGATTAGAAAGGGGGTTTGCTTTGGTTTTGGGTTGTTTATATAGACAAGGGCTAAAGCTTTGTCTTGTCTCACAAGGAATAGATTGGATTTGGTGTCAAACAATGAAAGGATTTGATTGATTGGGGGGACAAATTTTGCTGAATTAGGAAGGTTGAATATTTGATTTATCTTGTTTAGGCATGATATTGGTTAAGTAAGGTATATAATATTTGTGATTTATCTTAATTAGGTATGATTTAATTTAATGTTTTCTTTAATTTAGTATATAATATTTTGGATTAGGAAGTTACAATATTTTATTTAGTTAATATTTAATTTAATTAATATTTAATTTAATTTGGGTGTATTTTAGAGGCAATGGGCGTGTGGGCCTATGTGGGTGTGGGCGTGGGCTTTGTCTTGGTAAGCTAGGTGTTGTGTTGGTTTGGTGAGTGGGTTTGGGCCAAGAGTGCTTTAAACGGAGGTCCAATAAGTGAGCCTGACGCTAAACAAGTGAATAAAAATCTAATGAAACAACGATTCCCTTACGACGACCGTTTCCCGAAATATCCTTAACTAAAAAGGTAGTGCCTCCAACTGAGACTCATCATCGGGTTTCACATGAAAAAATACAATACCTACAGTCGCCCCCACTTTGATGGGACTTGTGCAGTGTGCGACTTTGAACAATCCTATCAAAGTTATGTAATGCATTTTCACTTACCTGGCTCGTCTGCTGCCTCGAGCAGAGTTGGTGCTGCAGTGGACCTCAATCCTGGGACGCATCCCAATAACTGCAACCGACAACGGGGGAACCTCGACCCTAGGACGCATCCCGATACCGCTGGAAATGAGGGCCTCGCCCTCGAACAGATGATGTAGTGGGCCCTCGACCCTGGGACGCATCCCGGAACTACAACTGATGATGCAGTAGGCCCTCGACCCTAGGACGCATCTCGGAACTGCAACTGACAACAGGGGCACCTCGACCCTGGGACGCATCCCAAAACTGCTGACGATGTGGGCCTCCCCTCAAGCTGACATGGGCCTCACCCCTAAGCTGACATAATGTGGGGCCTCGCCCCCAAGCTGATTTGGGCCTCGCCCCCGAGCTTGACATGATGTGGGGCCTCACCCCCAAGCTGATATGGACCTCGCCCCCAAGCTGACATGATGTGGGGCCTCGCCCCCGAGTCAATATGGTCCTCGCCTCCTGGGACTTATCCCTGAAACTGAAGCTGCGCTGATGCTGCTTGGCTCATTTCTGCCGCTTTATCCTTTCTTCGAACCTGCGAACACAAAACAAAAACAAACACGAAGAGAATGCAATGTTACCTGTATGCATGAATGATTTTCTTATTCTGTTATGTTAGGTCTTCTGCCAATTTCCTTGGTGACTGCTCGGTCTTCTCCCCCTCAGGCAAAGTACTGTTCCAATCTGTCTACATTGATCGGCTCGGTGAACTCGTTCCCTTCCAAGTCTGATAGCCTCACTGCTCCATTTCCCATTACTTTCTGCACTATGTAAGGCCATTCCCAGTTAGGTCTGAACTTTCCTTTGGTTCTATCGTCGACGGCTTTGATTACATAAGTACCAAATCACCCTTTCTGATCTTGGTGGGGCGTACTTTCTTATTGAATACTCGGGCTAGTCTCTTCTGATACAACTGCATGTGATACAAAGACTTCGTTTTCTTCTCATCCAGTAGTGTTAACTGATCAAACCTCTGTGCGGCCCACTCTTGTTCTGGTAATTCTACCTCTGCTAATACCCTCATAGACTGTATTTCCATTTCTACTGGCAATACTGCTTCCATTCCATAGACCAAAGAGTAAGGTGTGGCCCATGTTATTGTTCTTACTGATGTTCTGTACCCCCACAAAGCATATGGTAGTTTCTCGGCCCAATCTCTGCAGTTCTCTGTCGTCTAGGCTAAAATCGTCTTTATAGTCTTGTTGGCTGCCTCAAATGCCCCATTTGCTTACGGTCTGTACGGTGATGACTTGTGGTGACCTATCGCATATTTCTGTAACATTGCCTTCGTCTCTCCTTGAAACTGAACTTCGTTGTCTGTCACTATATGATGCGGCATACCATACCGACAAATGAGGTTCCGAGCTATAAACTTTGCCATCTGTTTTGCTGTAACATTGAAGAATGATTCGGCTTCCACCCACTTCGAGAAGTAATCTACTGCCACTACTTTGAAGCGATGCCCATTCGATGCATTCGATCGAATTTCTCCGATCATATCAATTCCCCATGCTGAGAAAGGCCACGGCTCTGACAACCCGTGTAACTCTGTGTGCGGCAAGTGATTCAAATTACCGTGTGCTTGACAATCATGACAGTGCTTTACCATCTTCGCGCAGTCTGTTTCCATGGTTGACCAATAAAAACATAATCTCACTATTTTGCGGGACAGATTCAACCCGTTCATGTGCGGACCACATACCCCAGCGTGTACTTCTTCCATTACATGTTGAGCTTTTTTTTTCTCAAACACTTCAACTGAATACCGTTTGATTGCCTCTTGTATAGTTCCCCTTTCAAAATCACATACTGGGAAGCTAACTTCTGAATGGCTATTCTGTCTTTTCTGCCTGCTCCCTCTGGGAGTTCCCCATGTTCCAGATACCTCTGAATGTCATAATACCAAGGTTTACCGTCATCGACCTCTATTTCCAGAATTCTCTCTATCTCATAAACAGGTCTTCTTGCTGTTGTCAGTATCAGCGGTCTCATCACTAACTTTTCTGGATTTTCCCAAGTCGCTGAGAGTGTGGCCAATGCATCTGCCATCTGATTCTCTTCTCTTGGCAAGTGCTGAAACTTACAATCGTGGATAACCTGTGCCAACTTTCTGAGGTAAAAAAGGTAAGGTTTCAACCGTTCTTCTTTCAACTCCCACTCTTCTCGCATCTGGTGGACTACCAACATAGAATCTCCGTAGACTTCCACATTCTCGGCCTTCAAGGCTATCAATGCAGTCAAACCAAAAGCACATGCTTCATACTCGGCCATGTTGTTGGTTACTCTGAATGTCAACCTTTTGGCTAAAGGGAAGGTCTCTCATTCGGGGGTCATTATCACAATCCCAATTCCGGCTCCCATGTAATTCACTGCTCCATCAAAATATATTTTCCATCTTTGAACTGTTATTGCTTGGATCTCTACATCTGGAAATTCAAACTTATACTGATCCCCTTCAATAGGTTGCAACGCCAGAAACTCTGCTACTGCTCGCCCCTTGATCACTTTGGTGGTGAGATACTCAATGTCGAACTCTGTCAGCAATACTAACCATCTGCCCAATTTCCCCACTAGTGAAGCCATTGAATGCAGATATTTCAGAGGATTCTCCTTTGCCACTACCTGGATCTTGTAAGACTAGAAATAATGCCGCAATTTTCTGGAAGCCCATACCACAGCAAGACAGATCTTCTCTTCTTCTTAATAACGAGCCTTATACAAGAGCATCTTCTTACTCAGATAGTAAACTCCATGTTCTATCCCTGTCTCATCTGCCTGTACCATCATTGCCCCCAGTGCTTCTGATTCTATGGCCAAATACAATATCAAAGGTGTTGAGTTCTAATATATGTCCCAAGATCAACAAATCAAGCAAGAAAACGCATGAATACACAACATAGGAGGTGCGGAATATACTCACATTGAATTCGGTTTTGATGCAAAGAAGAACAAAAATGTTTTGGCCTCCTCCATGAAGCTCGGCAGTAGCTATATTTGACAGGGGGCTGCTCGGTTTTGGTCCATCTAGTTCCTTGAAGATTCGGCCATTGAAGACCTCCATGGAAGCTCCAAGCTTCAAGCTTCAAAAATTAATTCCAAGCTCACAAATTCGTTTCCCTATCACCATAGTATAACCCAAGGTGTGTGCTAGCACCACATCTTCTTCCTTGCTTCTCATTTGCTCGGTCAAAACCAGAAGAAAAGATGAAGAAGAATCGGCCAAGAAGACCGTGAGAGAGGTGAAGGGTTTTTGGCTCCAAAAGCCTAAAACCGTAAGTCTTGCATGAGGGAGAGAGAAAAGCCTTTTAGTATATATATATTATTTTATTTACCAAGTAAATTAAATAAATGATATACACTACTTTTAATTCAAAAGTCATAAAGCAAAAGTCTTTTAAAAGCATTTTCACCAACTCAATCAACTATTCACATCAAATCCATCCACTTAATAAAGTGACAACATGTCATGTCACATCACTCAAAGTGACAAGTGACTTGACGATTGATGCGACTAGCGATTTGACGCTTGATGTGACTTGCGTGCAGCACTCGAATTCGAAATGCGAATGCGCTCGCAATCACTCTCGGGCTCGGGTTCGTTAATTCCAAATTAACAAATTTTCCGTCGCGTCGTAATTAAATGATTACGCCTAGCGAATTCACTATTCACGTCGCTAACAAATTAATGCTAAATTAATTCGTTCGCCCGAATTAAAATCTAATTTCAATTCCACGTCGAAATCTAATTTTGCATAATATATCGAATATATTATTTTATCGATTAATTCCAAATTAATCGTTCTCTCTCTTAATTAATATTTTATCCCAGATAAAATATCTCCGCAATTAATCCAAGATTAATTTTCTCTCTCTAGAAATAATCTTCTCTCTTTACTAATTAATCCCAGATTAATCATAGTGCGAGTCATACGTCATCGGTGAATCTTCAGGAAGCGACCCATGAGATCTCCGGATATGTTGGGAGTAAATACGGTCGTCGGACTATCCGAACACGTAAGTACCTCGTACTAAGTTTATACCGATTTACAAGACAAGGTTGGCTTCTAGCAAAGCGCCATGCCTACCTAATTCTCCAGAAATATTCTTACAGGAATATATAGATCTGTATCAAGCGTAGTATACCGTAGTATTGTGTATATCGGCCCAGTATCGGATAGTCACGTGCTAGGGCTGGGGCTGGATAAGTGTCTGCCCTGTCCGAAGCACATGTCGGATGTCTGGTAACTAGTCTCTATAATCGGATATGTATGACCTAGTCATAATATCCCGATGGTTGCGCAACACTTAAGAGCACTAATACCGTATCATGCGTGACATCATCTTCAATATGACTGAAGTGATATTTCCGTCTTGACATCACACCCAATACACTACGACTCTCTGATAAACCCAGAAGTGGTGTACGTAGAACCGGTTAAAGCCATGTACCACCATGACCAAAGTCTATCGATTATCGTAAGTATTAGCGATGTAAGTCTCAGGTTAAGACCATACACACCTACCTTGATTTCGGCCTCCCATAGACACATAGTCATTATACCAATGGGATTCCGAGGGGTCTATCCAGAGCGAAGCTGTTTCCCGTACCATCGGTGAAACACGACCTCCTATCGCACTTGCATAAGTATCCAATACTTATATATATGAGAACTATGCCGTTGTGCCCTCACAACGCGCACAAGTGCAATACTAGCCTATTCCGCATTATCGATGTCCTGTCTCGATAATACTCCGGCTAGGGATATTTAATGATTAATCCTTCGGGGATTGATACTGTCTCATATCATTCTCAATCCAGGAACTAATCATATGGACCTCTCTTCATTTATTCATTTATGGTGATCTAATCACTAATGATGAGATTGCAATTTCCTTGTCACATAGTTAATTTGTACAACAACACCGTGATCTGTACATATAGTGACGCTATGGGTCATTTTGTCCAACAATCGCCCACTTGGCACATAGCCAGTCACTCGAGTGCCTAACACCCGAACTATGTACGGTTCGCTCAAATTGCTGAGGAAAGGTTTTCGTCAGCGGATTTGCGTAATTATCTTCTGACGCGATTTATACGATCATCACATCGCCACGATGTATGATCCGAATGAATCAGATGATATAGAAGTATATATCTGGATCGTCGATGAGACCTTTAATTCCTTAGCCTGTGCTGACGCCTAGCTCAGCTGCTAAAAGAACTATATCTAATCTAATAAAATTTATTTTCGATCCAAATGGCTTCTATTGCTGCCTCAGCTGCAGCAATAATCCGCATTTGTTGTTTATTCGGCAACAGTTATCTTGCTCGGAAGATTTCCAGCTCACTGTCCCAGTGTTCAAACTTTATAGTACCGCAGTATTTACCGGTTTGGAAACTTGCAACAGTGATCCTAGTCACTTCAAGTTCTCCATCTCCATAGTTTAAGACAACATCTTTAGTTCTCTCAGATACTAACAGATGTTCTTAATCATCAATCCAGTGACTATCACTTGGATTGACCCGATTGTGACTCCATATGCTCAAAGCGTATGAGACACCATATCAAGTATATTTTAAATGTACAATTTCCAGAGAGTGTTAACCAACTCCAAATCTATCCCAGTAGATCTTTATCCTTCGAATAAAGGTTGTTA
>SKCR01052563.1:0-17997 GCA_019454045.1 Zanthoxylum bungeanum | reverse complement strand
AGTTGCTTTTGTTGACTTGCTTTATTACATTAAATGGTTTAATGATTAAAAGTACAAGTTGATAAAAGGCTTTAAATAAAACAATTGAAAAATATCATGATATTTCTTTTTACACAATTTTCGGCCAAAGCTTGGAAAGGGAGTATAAATTATTTTGTTTTCATTTAGGGTTTCATTAAGTCAAAACCTTACCAAAAACTCCATTAAAAAGAAAGACAAAGAAGCTTGAGAAAAGAAAAGAAAAACAAAGAAAAAGCTTGGATTTAAGTAAGTATTCCCAACCTTCCATTAGAGAGAAAAATGTTCCTCTTGTTGTGGGCTTCATCTTGTGATGTTCTTTTGTTTTTCTATTCTTTATTCTTTATATTTTTTGGAGGATGGAAATTTTGGATTGGGTTGAGCATGTATAAATGGTCATAGAATGTTACTAATGAGCTAGTAAGCTTTCTATTGATGGTTTGAGAAACTTGTTGATAATCTAGAGTTATTGACCCACTCTTAAATGACCTAGATTTGTTCTATAGTTGTTTCATTGTGGTGAGGCTTGATTGGAATGGAAGATGATTGAAGTGTTGGATTTTGCTAATTTGTCCAATTTGATGAAATTGAAAAATTAGGGTTTAAGACCACTTCCAAATTTGGGGATTTTCATTTATGTTGTGTATTTGGATGTGTATATGATACATATAAAATCTTATGTTGATTGGATATCATCTTGATGTGTTTTGAACATGTGAAGTGCAAAATGCACATTATGCCACCTTCGGAGGCTCACGGCCTTGATGAAGATTTTGGGAATTTTGTTGCAATTTGTATTTCAATGTCTATGAATGTTAAATTTCATATTAGTAATGATTTAGAATCATCCAAAATTGTTTTGAACAATTTCGGACTAAAATGAACAAAATGTAAAGTTTTGGGACAATTTGATAATTACCTAGAAATATGATTTCTTGTGTAATATTTCATAATTTGACAATTGGTATTTAAATAAATAAGTTTATTTAATTAATTCGAGAAAAATTTTTGGAATCGAAAAATTTTGATTTTCACTGTTCCGCTGCGTTACCGGATTTCCGCCCTAAAACCCCTACAAAATGGTATCAGAGCGAGTCTGATTCTAGGCCCCCTAATATGATTAGCCCTTTAAATTCAATGTTTAATCATATTTTCTTAACTTTATACATCCATGTTTTGATCTAATTTGATTAGATTTAGGGTGTATGACACTTAGCGGAAAATCTCTAATTAATAAGGTTTAAATGTAATTATGTATTTGATGCATGTTATATGGTCCGCCTTGTCAATAAGGTTTATGAATATCTCTCCGTGACTACATCTGAGACCGTGCCTCTGCTGTGAGGGTGTAGCTGATAGAGATTTATTTATACCGGATGTATGTCAGATACTAGATAAATTCAAGCGAAAGCGCTATCCTGAACGTGCCCTAGCTGTCAGGGTTACGCAAGTAGCTTGAGTTTATCATTGACGAGTTTAACCTTGGTATGTCTCTTTGTTGGCCTGCCTTAGCAGTCACAACGAGAAACGACCAGGACCGGAAACCCGGAGTCACTAGTGAGTGATTGACAAATGAGTTGTCTACCTGATGAATATACGTAGGCGAGACCGTGTCTCTGCTGTGAGCTGAAATATATTCACGGGATCCACTTTTCACTATTAGTATTTAATTTAATTATTAAATCTTTGTATTCTGTTTGGGGATTACAGTATTGCATGATTTAGTGTGGGGGGCATTTTTAGATTAAAAATCCATGATCTAGTTTATGCTTATGATATTATATGAAACTGCTTATTTTCTGCTAACCGTTTTTCGTGATCTATATGATAGATTTGTGATGGCGGCACCATCCACTAATCAGTTTGCGCATATGCTTGATGCGAACAAACTCAAAGGCGCTGATAACTTCGCCGATTGGGATTTGGATTTGAGGATTGTCCTCGACTCCGAGAAGTTGGGATATGTTCTTGAGGGTCCACTGCCCCTTGCTGTGGCAGAGGACGCTACACCGGAAGAACGTGAAGTCTTCCAAGCTTAGAATGATGATGATTTAAAATTTAAATCATACATCTTAAGTTCGCTTTCACCGGGACTCAAGAAACAATATTATGGCATGTCAGATGCGTATAGTATGATGACTCGATTAAGACAATCGTTTGAGAACCAAGAACAAGTTGTTGTTCATAAGGTCGCAATGGAACTGTTCCATGCGCGATTGGATGAGGGGCAAGCTGTTAGCCCGCATGTTCTTCAGATGATCGATTTGATCGATCAATTGAGGCAACATAATCTCATTTTGAACGACATTCTCGGTATGAGTGTCATTCTTGGTTCACTTCCAGCTTCTTATCGCCAGTTCGTGATGTACTTCAACATGAATGGGATTATATGTACCTACCAAGAGCTGCATAGGATGTTGCTCATGGTGGAAGAGGACCTCAAGAAGGGAGTACTGACTCGCCCTCCCAGACCTACTTCACTTTCTGCTTCTTCCCAGACTTGGTCAAAGGGAAAGAAGCAGAAATGGAAGAAGAAAAATGGTCTCGATCCTCAACCACAGGCAAAGATAGCAAAGCCCAAGAGGGCTTCTGAAGACAAATGCCATCACTGCAGTAAAGTCGGGCACTGGAAAAGGAACTGTCCTGACTACATTGCCCAGCTGAGGAGAGAGAGAGCATCGACATCAGATATATTTATTTTTCCAGTTATTGATATATCTTTGGCTTGTGAAGCCGTTACATCCAGCTGGATTTTAGATTCTGCTTGTCCCATTCACATTTGCAATTCATTGCAGGTGCTGAAGGAAAGTATGAGACTGAAGCCTGGAGAGATATAGTTGCGATTTGGGAGTGGAAACTCTCTGGATGCAGTTGCAGTGGGAGTATGCGAGATCTCATTGCCGAATGGGACACTTTTGTTATATGACTGTCATTATGTACCTGGATGTGTAGCTAATATTATATCTCTTTTTGTATTAGATACAGAAGGTTATTGTATTAATATTAAGAACTGTTCTTTGTATTTATATGATAAACGTAATATTCAGATCCTTTGTTGTCCAAACCAGCATGGTCATTATACATTGCAAACTTCAAAAGATATTTTAAATATTGGAGTTAATAAAAGATATTTCAAACCATTCCCAATTGGTTAGGAATGGTTTGATACCAGATCTCACTATTGAATCATATCCAACTTGTGAATCGTGTATTCAGGGTAAGATGACGAAAGCTTCATTTTCTGGTGTTAGACACCGCGCCACTAACTTACTGAAACTCGTACATTCTGATGTATGTGGTCCACTAAGTCAGACTGCTCACAGTGGTTATTCGTACTCCGTTACCTTTACCAATGATCTATCACGGTATGGTTATGTCTATTTGATGCGACATAAATCAGAAACCTTTGAAAAGTTCAAAGAGTTCTGAAATGAAGTAGAAAAACAAACTGGACAATATATTAAATGCCTTCGATCTGATCGAGGCGGAGAATATATGAGTGGTGAGTTCATTGATTATATGAAGGAAAATGGGATTCTCGCTCAATATACTCCTCCAAGTACTCCACAACACAATGAAGTGTCTGAGAGGAGAAATCGGACTTTATTGGATACGGTCTGATCAATGTTGAGTTTCACAGATTTTCCATATTACTTATGGGCTACTCTTTTTTAACAGCTGCACATCTTTTGAATAAGATTCCTTCAAAAGCTGTTCCTACGACTCCGTATGAGATATGGTTCGATAGGAGACCAAATCTTAGTTACATTAAGGTTTGGGGTTGTCCTGCCTATGTCAGGGTGACTCAGCAAGATAAGCTTTCGCCTCGAGGGCAAAAGTTTAGGTTTGTCGGATATCCTTCGAATACGAGGGGATATTTGTTCTATGATACCGAGCATCGAAATGTGTTCGTAGCTCGCTTCGCAAAATTTCTAGAAGTAGAATTTTTGTCAGAAAGAGGTAATCATAGACAGATTAAACTTGATGAAGTCCAACCTGAAAACAACGAACCAACAGAGGAACCTGAAGTTCAATTAGATGAATGACCTTCAACACACACACTCTGTAGGTCACAAAGGGTATCAAGACCTCCTGAACGATTGTATTTGATACAAGAAAATAGTCTTGATGTTCTCTTAGTTGAAGAGACTGATCCTTTTACCTATAGAGAATCGATGTTGGACATCGACTCCGTGAAATGGCAAAGTGCCATGAAATTTGAGATAGACTCAATGCATGAGAATCAAGTCTGGAACTTGGTTCCGCTTCCCGAAGAAATTGTTCCTATCGGTTGTAAATGGGTTTCCAAAAGGAAGCGCGGGCCTGACGGTAAGGTTGAAACTTACAAGGCCCGACTGGTAGCAAAAAGTTACACGCAGCGACCTGGCGTCGACTACGATGAAACTTTTTCACCATTAGCAATGCTTAAGTCTATTCTGATTTTACTTTCTATAGCTGCGTATAATGACTACGAGATTTGGCAAATGGATGTAAAAATGGCTTTTCTAAATGGATTTCTTGATGAATAAATTTATATGGAACAGCTGGAAGGTTTTACGTCCAGCGAAAACTCGGGTATGGTATGTAAGCTTAAGAAGTCCATTTATGGACTTAAACAAGCTTCACGAAGTTGAAATCTTCGATTCGGCGAGATTATTAGATCGTCTGGATTTCTCAAGAATTCGGAAGAATCATGTGTGTATCAGAAGGCCAGTGGGAGCATGGTCGTATTTTTAGTCCTATATATTGATGACATCCTAATCATTGGGAATGATTTAGTTATGTTACAAAGCGTCAAAGCATACCTCTGTAAGAATTTCTCCATGAAGGACCTGGGAGAAGCTTCCTATCTTTTAGGGATAAAACTCTATAGAGATAGACAAAGGAGGCTGATTGGGTTATCCCAATCAACGTATATAGATAAGATCGTAGAACGGTATAATTTTGGTAACTGTAAGACAACAAACATACCGTTAGACATGGGATTCATCTTTCAAAGAAGATGTGTCCACAAACAGAAGATGAGAAGGTTAGAATGTCTAACCAACCTTATACTTCGTGTTTGGGTAGCATAATGTATAACATGTTATGTACGAGGCCTGATATCAGTTTCGCTGTTAGCGTAACCAGTCGATATCAGTCCAATCCGGGTAATGAACATTGGATGGCCATTAAACATATCCTAAAGTATCTTAAAGGTACTAAGGATAAGTTAATAATTTATGGAGGATACGAACTGCAAGTTAATAGGTATACGATTTCGATTTCCAATCGGATCCTGATGATAGAAAGTCTACATCTGGATTCATATTTACCCCTAACGGAGGTGCAGTTTGTTGTAAGAGTTCCAAACATGGGTCAACATCGGATTCCACCACTGAGGCGGAATATATTGCAGCTTCTGAAGCTGCAAAGGAGGCTTCACAGAATTGGGAGTTGTCCCAAGTATCGAGAATGGATTCCGTTATACTGTGATAATACTGGAGCCATTGCGCAACCAAAGGAACCGAGGGTGCATCAGAAGTCGAAACATGTGAAACGCAAGTACCACATCATTCGAGAGATTGTGTCGCGAGGGAATATTGTCATGTGCAAGGTACCGAGTGAAGATAATGTAGCAGACCCGCTGACGAAGACCATACCTCCGAAGTTGTTTGATAAACACGTGGAGTCGATGGGTATTAGATACAATCGTTATTGGCACTAGAGCAAGTGGGAGATTTTGTTGGGGTAGGTGCTCAGAGCGCCGATTCCCGGTTGTATTTCTTTGAGAATATTACTGTAAAACGTTATTATTATGAATAATATATGCAGTTTCAATAATATAATGTATCTTTAATATGGTAAAGACGTAATGACTAGTCATGATGATGTTGCAAAAGCGTCGCAACTGACATTGAGTTGTATCATGACGTTGTCATTCTCAGACAGTTCCTGATCAAGGTTTACACTACTTGTTCAATAAAGTAAACCCGTTGAGACCGGTACATGTCGTATACTGGAATATATGATTCCAATGGTTTCTCAATGAACCATAAGTCTTGGAGACTAGTATAGACGTGTTGGTGTTTATAGTGGATAAACACTGAACGACTCACCGAAGATTCTTAATGGATGGTACACCAACGTCAATAAGAATCTTATCTGGTTGAGTAGCACTTGTGATTCTTCGACTTCAGATACCATTGTGGGCGCATGAGACATCTTCCACACTTAGATGGCAGTCACGTCACCGATCTATTTAGATCAAACCTCCGCATGTTCGTTGGGTGTGGATAGATCCTCAGGGTGTCCTGTGTGTATCGAGATAGGATCCGTCAGTTCTGTGTATAGAAAATAGGTACTCCATATGATTAGCAATCAGATAAAAAAAACCATGGGCCCGTAGTACATTTTAGAAGTTAGTTCTAAATGTTCTTTTTGAGATTGCTAATAGAGACGTCGACGAGATAATCCCTATATAGATTTGACGCTTACATCTATATCCCTGAGATATATCCGGATACCTGTGATGGAGGAATTATACTTTTTCCATGACCTCGACCTGTATGATTCAACGAGTTTATCCATGTTAGTCATAATTTACGGGTGGATAAATCATGGACACGAAATTGGATTTCGTGACGGATATGCCTGAATCTAGAGAGTCTCACTAATGAAATATACTCGTAGAGCACTAGGGCAATATTTATAAATAATATTGATTATTTATAAAGTCGTTTAAAGGTTAAACGAAATATACATGTGTAGGGACCCGATAGTCATTTCCTTAATTTTTGTGTATTTGCATTTAATGATGGATTAATTCAAATACACATTAATTAATTGTCAAATTGAGATATTTGACTAATATCATAAATATATATATGTATTTAATATTTAATGTAAATATAATACATATATTTAATATATTTGTATTTAATTAATTAATTAATTGTTAAATGATTAAATTAATTAAAGTATAAATATTTTAAAGTTATGATATTTTATTATGACTAAGTTGCTTTTGTTGACTTGCTTTATTACATTAAATGGTTTAATGATTAAAGTAACAAGTTGATAAAAGGCTTTAAATAAAACAATTGAAAAATATCATGATATTTTCTTTATACACAATTTTCGGCCAAAGCTTGGAAAGGGAGTATAAATTATTTTGTTTTCATTTAGGGTTTCATTAAGTCAAAACCTTTACCAAAAACTCCATTAAAAAGAAAGACAAAGAAGCTTGAGAAAAGAAAAGAAAAACAAAGAAAAAGCTTGGATTTAAGTAAGTATTCCCAACCTTCCATTAGAGAGAAAAATGTTCCTCTTGTTGTGGGCTTCATCTTGTGATGTTCTTTTGTTTTTCTATTCTTTATTCTTTATATTTTTGGAGGATGGAAATTTTGGATTGGGTTGAGCATGTATAAATGGTCATAGAATGTTACTAATGAGCTAGTAAGCTTTCTATTGATGGTTTGAGAAACTTGTTGATAATCTAGAGTTATTGACCCACTCTTAAATGACCTAGATTTGTTCTATAGTTGTTTCATTGTGGTGAGGCTTGATTGGAATGGAAGATGATTGAAGTGTTGGATTTTGCTAATTTGATGAAATTGAAAAATTAGGGTTTAAGACCACTTCCAAATTTGGGGATTTTCATTTATGTTGTGTATTTGGATGTGTATATGATACATATAAAATCTTATGTTGATTGGATATCATCTTGATGTGTTTTGAACATGTGAAGTGCAAAATGCACATTATGCCACCTTTGGAGGCTCACGGCCTTGATGAAGATTTTGGGAATTTTTGTTGCAATTTGTATTTCAATTTGTATGACATGTTAAATTCATATTAGTAATGATTTAGAATCATCCAAAATTGTTTTGAACAATTTCGGACTAAAATGAACCAAATGCAAAGTTTTGGGGCAATTTGGTAATTACCTATAAATATGATTTCTTGTGTAATATTTCATAATTTGATAATTGGCTAATTAAATAAATAAGTTTATTTAATTAATCCGAGAAAAAGTTTTGAAAATCGGAAAATTTTGATTTTCACTGTTCCGCTGCGTTACCGGATTTCCGCCCTAAAACCCTTACAGAATCACCATATGCCAAAGATAAATTTAGGCCCATTAGGCCCAATTAAATTTTTAAGGCCCAATTGTCATATTTGGACTTTATGGAAATGGTTTTAGGCCCAATTGGATCCAACCCAATTATCTAAAACCATAATTGGCCAACCAAGCCCATTAAGCCCAAATACAACAAATTAAATTAACATATTATTCCAAATTACATATTAATCTAATTAAAGTGCAATTACCATATTTAATTAATTAATCCAATATTTCCAAAACATCAATTAAACTAATTAATCATGCTTTAATCATCCAATTCATGTCCAACACAAATTGAAGCAAAATCAACTCATTCCAACATGCTATATGTCACGGTAATTGCAAGAAATAATACCCAATTTTGATTTTCAATCCAATTAAATCAATATTCATTTCATGCATTTAACATATCCAATTTTCAAAAATCAAAAAAATCACCATGAGCACATTAGGGTTCATACTCGGCCAAGCTAAAGGAAATGTGGATTTTTTATCCAATCAATTTTTCACAAATCCAATCATGCATAACTCTAAGTTATCATAATCTAAGCATAACCAAACAATCAATTTAGGAAAATATATACTCCAAGCAAAATCCCCAAATCAAAGTCCATAAACCCTAGATTTCAAATCAAGCTTAGGATGACTCTGATACCATTGTTAGTGTCCTAGACATGCCATGGGATCTCTAAGCGTGATTCGTGTGTGAATAAAATCAAAAATAAGTTACGGAGGACTTACATTGATCGGTAGAGAAGTTTGAAACTTTCATGGATGTAGAAGCTCCAAGCTTAATCGTTGAGTTCTAAACTCAAGGGTGAGTTTCCCTATCACCTCACAAGACTCCTTTAAGTGCTAGCTTGTTTGATTTTTGAAGCAAAATCAATGGAGGAGATGAAGCATGCTCACGGCAATGAGGGAGAAAGAGAGAGTTTTTGGTTTTTGATATTTTGTTTTCTAAAAACAATTACACAAGTTGACTTTTCCAAAAAGGTGTATATGCTTTTCCAAAAAAGGTAAACAAAGGCAAAGTGTGTTGGAGGGTAAGAGGCATTAAATGCTCCCAACCACTTTCATCACTCATGTAGACATTTGATGTAAGTTGGTGGACCCCACTACTTAAATTCAAAATTCAAGTGGGCTTGTTCAACATACTTCGGGCTCGGGTTCGTTTAATCCGATTAAACGAATTTTCCATCGCGACGTAATTAAATCCAATTCAATTAAATAATAATGCCTAGCAAAATTATTACGAAAGTCGCTTGCGAATTAATTCCAAATTAATTCGTTCGCTCGAATTAAAATCCAATTTTAATTCCACATTGAAATCCGATTTCAATTAATATATCCAATATATTATTTAATCGATTAATTCCAAATTAATCGCTTTCTCTCTTCTATTCGAATTTTATCCCAGATAAATTCTTGCCGTAATTAATCCCAGATTAATTTTCTCTCTCATAATTAATCCTAGATTAATTCTGTTCGAGTCAAATGTCATCGGTAAATCTTTGGAAAGCGACCCAAGAGATCCCTGGATATGTTGGCAGTAAATATGGTCATCGGACTATCCAAACATGTGCGTACCCGGTACCACGTTCTTACCGATTTACAAGACATGATTGGCTTCTAGCAAAGCATCGTGTCTCCCCAATTCTCCAGAAATATTCTTTAAATGAATATATAATCTTTATCAGGCGTAGTATACAGTGTATTGCGTATTACGATCCAGTATCGGATGTCATATACGAAACATATATCGGATCACTAGCAACTAGTCTCTGTAATCGGATAATCATGACCTAGTCATATTATCCCGATAGCTGTAGCATTTAAGAGTACTAGTTCTGTATCCTTGCGTGATCATCATCTCCATATGACTGAAGTGATACTTTCATCTTGACATCACACCCAATACACTACGATTCTCAGTATACCCAGAAGAGGCGTACACATAACCTGTTAAAGCTCCGGACGACCAAAACCAAAGTATACTGATTGTCGCAAGTATTAGCGATGCAAGTCTCAGGTTAAGACCACATACACCTACCCTGATTCGGATTCCCATAGACACATAGTCATACTACCAATGAGACTCCGAGGGGTCTATCCAGAGCGAAGCTGTTCCCGGTCCAATGGCTAACAGAACCTCTCATCACACTTGCATAAGTATCCAATACTTAAATATATGAGAACTATGTCGTTAAGCTTCCATAACGCGCACAAGTGTAATACTAGCCTATTCCGTATTATCGATGTCCGGTCTCGATAATACTACGACTATGGATATTTAATGATTAAACCTTTCGTGGATTAATATTGTCTCATATCTTATTAATCTGGTACTAATCATATGGACTTTTATCATTTATATATCCAAGTAATCCAATTACAAAATGATAAAAGAGCAATTTCCTTTGTCACATAGTTAATTTGTACAAATAACACCATGTCTTTTACAAATAGTGATGCTATGGGTCATAATTGTCCAACAGATGAATGGTTAAGCGACACTTTAATTTGCTACATTGAAGATGAGATTTTTGATCAAGTGAACAACGAAAGCATTATACAAAGCTTTCAAAATATGAGAACCCGCAGAGGACAATTGTATTACTTTATTTATGTTTAGTTGTTATTAATATAAAAAGTTTATTATACTTTTATACTGTATGCTTTGAATTTATTATATATCACTTCGTTAAGAAAAAAATTTAGCCTCCACTGAGTGGTATTTCTAGATTCGCCCCGGGGTGCATTAGTAGATAATATATTGTGACTTAGTTACTTTTTATTCTGCATAGCAAGATATGTGACAAACTGAAAACATCACATGATAAAAATTTTGGGAAAAGTATTAAAAAAAAAAAAAAAACCGTGTGGTCTCTCTTATTTATAAAATCAAAATTGTGAGTTTTTCGTTACAAAAACTATCCTGTTAATTTATCCGTAAATAAAAACAGGCAAAACTGATAACACTATTAATGTGTGATAATATGACATGGATATTTTCATCATTCCATGTTTCCACCGCATCCCACATCAGCAAATATCATGTCACATCAGCAATCACTAATGGTGTTATTAGTTTTGTCGGCTTTTACTAACGAATGAAATCACATGATACTCTTTTTCCATTAAAAAAATAAAAAATCAGTGTCCTAATTGCATATAGTTTTTTTTTTTTTTAAACTTTTTCTAAAGTTTTTTGTTTTTTTGTTTTTTTTTTTTACTGAATGATGTGAGTTGATAATGAAATTTTGAAAAACTACCCTATACTGCTTCAAAGAATAATTATAAAAACAGATTTTTTGAGAGAATATTTGATATCACTTCTAATGTGAATTTACAAACAAAATCTGGTGCTAAACTATCAAATAATTACCAACTTGACTGTCTAATGCCAAATCAAATATGCACTTAGTGCAAGAATTGCAGCCTAATCAAGCAGAAAAGATGCATGACCTAGCTTGATTATTGAAACCAGCTTGATGGAGAGAATAAATGACGCCCATCTAACAAAATCCTCAAACGACATATTAGACATTATAAATAGAAAATACAGAGTGATTAAATTCAACTACAAATACGGCGTCGGCTACCAAGTAACCTACATAGCATGCACCCCCAATGTTATAAGAAATAGGTACCTGCTACCTGCAATAACACCAACGCTTAAATTCCCCATCTTCCGGTAATTCACTAAATGTCAGACTATCTTTTCCTTTTATTGAAAAAAAAATTGCTACAGCAGTACGAGGAAAGGCTTTATTTTAATGGCAAAGTTACTCCCTTGTAACATGGAAATCACATGATCGGGTCGCGAAAACAATCTTTTTACGGCAAAAAATACAAAAATAAAACTGCGTACATATTTAATCTTCCCAAAACCCAAAGTGAGAAACTTTGTGTGCTGGGTCGAGCGCTACAGCAATCACCAGCAATAAGACTTGTTAATCCAATTGGGTTGTTCACTATTAAACCATTAGGTGTAAGGACTGACCAATAGAAAACTCAGTTATGAACAAACTCAATGTTCTGCATAATAAGAAACATATTATACAATATGGTATAAGCGATTCCTAAAAACGACTCTACAAGTTGTGTCAAAATAACAAGATGCAATTAACAAAAGTAAGATCTGAGGTGGGTGGCTGTATATCATGCATAGTGATCCAAAATATTGATCCTCTTTTCTTTTTCATTTGCAATGTTGAGTTTGGGCAGAATGACCATCAACCTGGGTAGCTTTAGTATCTCATCATTTTTCCTCAAACTCAACATCAATAATATCACTATCAGACTTTGAGCTTGAAGATTTCTTGCCCCGACCATTTCTAGAAAAGAAATCCCCTTCTGGTTGCCACACAATGTTTCCGCAGCCTGCACAACGAATTATCTGGGTCTTGGAACCAATAAACTCCCTCTTACAAGCCGGACAAGCACCCTACACAATTTCATCAAAAAAAAAAAAAACTGATGAACCTCATGATTTAAGAATTTTGTTGGTGATTAGTACTTAGAATAAAAGTTGATAGGTAATGCAATTATTTCAGCATCTAAAGACTACAAACACAATTGTAATTCCAGCCAATTATTCATGCTCACACCAGACCATACAATCAAGAACTGGTAGTGAAGCCTTTTTGGCACCACTTTAACTGAAGATCAAAAACAAATTTAGAATAAAACAAAATAAAGGATTTAGAAAATATACAAGTAATAGAGCAGAAAAGAGTACTGAAAAGGTTAGATCAATAAAAGTAGTGTATGTGGGGAACCAAAAACTTTTAGTAAAAATCATTAGGATTTTTTTTTTAATTTTTTTTAGCACATGGGAAAGGCAGTGGGGTTTAATTCATGTGAACATATTGAGTTGCTACCACCTACAGAATTAAGGGAAATCTACATGTAATCCGTCTCCATCAACTACATTAGAATCTTTTAATCAGAAAAATAATCACCGAATGTACAACCTACAACGTAGACAAAAGCACATTAAACATAAGGATAATACACATTTTTTATCATACAGCCAACGCATTCCATTGTTTAATTTAAAAAAATGCAAGGACAACAATCCTAAAAAGGGTAAAACTGTAACGTGCTGTCAAAGGTGGTAGGCAGGGCAAGGCATTTTGGTAGTTCAACCTGCCTAAACGCCGCCTTTGATCAGTTAAAGGACGGGTTGACTAGTCAAACATGTAAAATTTTATCTAACATATAAAGAGTAGCAATATAAAATACCTAAGAGCCACCTAAGCGGTTATTTGAAAAACCCAACCTTTAACAACATAGAATGTAACATAGAAAGGCCAACCAACCTGAGACAAATGTGTATTTACTACCATAAATTGGCATAAATCAGGTGCACCCATCCTTGTTTTCCAGTACTTAACAATCCATTATGAGTATAATTTACGAAAATTGAAATTGAAGTATAATAATTTGGAAAACTACAAACTGTGAAAGATAGTGCAACAAAATAGAGATAAAAAAATCAGGATCCAACACAAGCAAGACTGAAATAAAGACAAACATCATTTGGACTGATTAGGAAACTTTCATGGAGATGTGCATTTGAAAAAAGCAAGACATTTTACCAACAAGATGGAGTAAATCCTGTAATGTAAACTTGAGAAATCGTAATTTATGAAAATATATTAGGCTCATAGTTGTTAAAGGCGAAAGGTGCATCAAGACACAAAGGTCCTTATTTAGGCGCACGGCGAGCAGGCCCGTGCCACTTTTTTTAGCTTTTATATTAATATATCGACTGGAAGTCTGGAACAATTTATAAAAATTGTATTCAAAAAATTTATCATATACATCATTTCTGCTCAATAAGTCAACTTAACAATCACATCACATGAAAAAATCATAACTCATAATGTATAAAATCAAATTTCATACATAATATTAATTCTGAAAATAAAAAATTCAAAGTTGAAATCTATTAAAACTACCCAAAAAAAAAAAATGAAAAAGAATAAAGAAACATGCTTATTTGTTAGCGTGCGTATTTAATCAATATTAAAGATATGTACATATAACAAAAGCTTTGAATAAGACTGTTAAAGTAGTTTGAAACTTTTGAAAAAGCAGCTTTTGCATGCTTGACCAATTTTTGAATCACCGTCCAAGGGAAAGGGACGGAGTATGTTTAGACTTTTTTGATATGTTTTCAAAAATTTATCTTTTCAATAACAATTCAACATGCAAAGATAATAAAATTTTGTAGTGAATTATTAATTTAATAAAGATAAAAATGTAACAATTTACAAGGTGAATTGTTAATTGAAAAAGAATAAAGCATTTAAATTAACAATTCAAGAGATCACAATTCAAAGAACGAATGCAAAGTAACTGCAACAGAGGTTGTGTGAACGGTACAAATTTATTAAAAAATTCAACCACAATTCATGATGCCTCTGCTGCTACGCCGAGCCTTACAAGCCGCAGAACCTATGGCTCTATCAAAAGGGCAAGTGCTTAGTCGCGCCTTTACCAACTATGATTACGCTTTCTATGAACATAAAGAAGAGAAAAATTCCACAACTTTACCAATTATATATAATAGTGATGAGTTAGGGTAGGTTGACTTGCAATAGCAAAAAAAGGAAAGAAAGAGGGGGGCCTATTCCATAACATTGCCAATTTTAATGCAAAATACCATTAAGTTGTCTATAAAATGGATTGGCGAAATGCTTAAACAGTTGAAGTGTTGAACTCTTTTATTTGGGCTTTAGGTAAATTGGGTTCACAAATGGATAAGACTTTAGGCTTTGATTATATATCTCCTGCACTTTGAGTTGTATTTGGCAAAATAATTATAATAAAATGAAAATGAAAAAGAAGAAGAATATTATAATTACTTAACGGCATTGAAAATTTGAAAGTCTGAAATGAGAGGGGAGATCAACCAACCAACAAACCACTTAAGTAAATGCTTCTAGAGTTATCTACCGTTTATTTTCAATATTGAACACTAAATACAAACTAATTTGTGTCATTAAGTTGTTTAAAATATGTTTTTTAAACTTAATATTGAAAAAATTGCTAAGAATGGGTCAATTTTTTTATTTAACACTTAATTTGAATGCATTTAATATTTATTTCCATGATAAAGCAAAATAATATAACATATTAAAACCTCGTCTTTCCTTTCAAGATAAATACGTAAAAACAAAGTTTTTCAGATATTTCATTCAAATGTGAAAACAAACGCCACCTTAGTCCTAAATCGCTTTTCTTTTTCCATTTTACTAGACAGTAAAGCCTTGCTTTTTATAAAAGGTGTATATTTTGGATATGGAATTCTTTGAATTTATAAAAGAAATACAACATATGAAGCTTATTCTAACATATATTTTGTTCATTTTAATAAAATACTCTTGAACTCTCTTGCACTTGATGTATTTACAAATTGACACTCGTGGACTCTAGCTCCTCCCATACTTGCTCTTGCTACATGAACTATAATCCAAGAGCTTACCACACAAAGCAGTAAGGATCAACGGATGATAAGTACTTTCCAATGTTTCCTTTTTCCCAATAAAGACCGTATGCCCCCTAAACTAAGGTGAGTTCCTTATAACCAAAAAAACCAAACACGAGCCTTTTCCAACAAGGTGGAGTCGGGTACACGGGTCCACTCTATCCTGAATTATTTAAGCTCAATGAAATATTGGTCTTTATTTATGACTTTTGTTCATGTCAACTTCGGTCTTCCTCGACCTCACTTGACGTATGGCAACACCATTTGCTCTCCTTTTCTAATTAGGACACTTAAAGGTCTACATTGCTCAAACCATCTTAGTCGTGTTTCTCTTATCTTCTCTTTAATCAGATGCTACACCCACTTCATTTCTAACTTTGTCTCTTGTAGTCCACCAACACATCCTTAATCCATCTAAGCATTATCTCAACTAACCTTGTTTTTTTGATGTGTTAATGATTTATTGCCCAACATTATGTTCTATAAAATATTACAAGTCTCACAGTCGTCAAATAAAAATAAGGTGACTCCTTATGCCTTACTTAAAATCCTAAGTATATCTAAGCTACAAAGTAGCTACACTATGATCATGAAGAATTGTTAACATTGCAGCTGAATTAGCACCATAATTTCTAGAAAACTTGATAATTACATAACGAGTTCCTAGGTGCCCCTAAATAGATTTTTTGCCCTTTGGGTACTAGATGATGGCATGTGAAGCATATCAGAAGCAAACAGGATTTTGCAAGGGCATTTTGCTTTGTGAATGGTATTATCAGTAAACATGAATACAAGGCTGTTGACCTGTAAGCCTCAAATAAATTCTCTAAATATTTCAAAAAGACACCTGATTCTTCTTTAATCTTGTCTAATTACTGTTAGCATGTCCTACAATTCATTCAGAAGTATGTCCATGCCAATTAGACCATATAAATGCCAACTGGTTGAATGGAAAAAGCTATCTAGAGCACATTTATATCATATAAATACATTGAATCCAAGAACAGAACAATCAACTATCAAGAAAAATAATAGAGTAACAAGTTAATACCTTAATGACAAGATTATTGGCCACTGTCCCAATGAGAAGAGGTGCAGCAATTGGCAGAACCCATGTAGCTAAAATCAAGATCCGAAACAGCCATCCAGATAATGCAAACCAGAGGAAGAAAATTGTCTAAAAGAAGATGAACATAATATAACGTGAGCCAAGAATAAAATGCATGAAGAAAGATACAACACAGGGATCAGAAGACATGATGTAGTAATGCAGTCGGTAGAGAAGTATTAAACCATAAGATTAAATTTATGCAACAGTATTTAAATTATAGCATCCCACGGTTTAATTAGTACAAAAGCAGGATGAAAACATAAGACATTGTGGTCAAATATTATCTAATACCATGTTAAGAAGCCATCATTTCCAAAATGCAAAGGCTTGAATAGGGATAGGTATCATATTTATACTGTTAGTAAGGATCATAAGAAAAGAATTCATAGCAGAACTATCCATAAAAAGCAACATAGTTGAGTAATACTCACAGCAAAACCTCTGCCTAAGGGAGTATTTAAAAAATCATTGAGCTGCTTCCTGTACTGCAAGAGTTGCAATTAAAAGAAATTACAAGAGCTTTAAATAAATATTTTAAATATAATTAATTAAGAGAATTCGAGAAAATTAAAGAGCCAGGGACAAACCCTCGGCCAATTCCTAGTAAAATCCATAGTAAAAGAGCGCCAACGGACGCTAATCTCAAACTCCCGATCGAGCTCACGTGCGCGGAGGGCGGCCGTACGTGCAGCAGAGTTGAGGCGACGGGAGACGGAGTATTGACGGTCGATACGCTCGCCGGTCTTCTTGGCCTCGAAGACCAACTGTTCAAAGCCATCATTGGCGGTGCGCCACGCGTCCCTCCATGCCTCGCCGGAGGTCATACGCCGTGCGAACCGGTCAAAATCGCTGCGGCGAAAGGCGCGTACTGCGCCAGCTCGACGGCGGCCGAGATGGAGTGCGGTGGGTTTGGGGTGTAAGGGTTGCCATGTAAATGTAAGGGTTGTGTCCATCCTGACTTTGAGCCCAGACGAGAATAAGCCTTTTATTTTATTTTTTTTCATTTATATTTACTTGAATATATAATAATATTATATTTTTAAGGTCAATTTTACATACACCTCCCCTCTAACGTTCAATAATACACAAAATGTGTGTTTTATTAACAAACAGTGCACCAATCAATATCACATTTTGCTAAAATAGATGACCAACCGTTCCGTAAGTAAAAAAATGGACATTGAAAGAATAGATGATCATCGTCCTCACCCACATCCCCACACAAGTTTGCTAATTTAGGAACCAATTTTGATCCTTTTTTTC
>SKCR01052562.1:0-18016 GCA_019454045.1 Zanthoxylum bungeanum | reverse complement strand
CAACTATCATTTTAATTCAATTATATGATTACTATAATCCAATTATAAAATCAACTATCATTTTAATTCAATTATATGATTACTATAATCCAATTATAAAATCAACTATATATTGAATGAGTTTTTATATAGTCCAACTATATATTTTTAAAACAACATAAAATATTAGTCCAACTAATACTTTTGATTAATGTGACGAGTAAATATAAATGAGCGCGTTTAGCGAGTATTCGAACGAATGTTGCAAATTCAATACTTGCCTCCTACTATTTTTCGTCGACCCTCTAACCCTCTGTCGAGTACTCGAGAAACCGTGTTTCCTAGTGGGCTAGGATCCCGTTAAAGTATCACACAATCTTGACTTTGGCCAACAAATTGTATGATAGTTAACTAGGTAGATCTCGAAGATCAATTGGATCCATCCAACTCCTAGATCCAGTAGGTGGACATCCAAGTCCCCAAATATATCTTATATTGCCTATATATCGAATATATATACCCTAACCTTTTCCCTCTGAATCACTAGGCCTTGGCTTTGGCACAACAAACCTAGTGATCCCAGTCAAGCGCGGACCCATTGACATGGAAGCTTCGTAATCAATGTCAATGGACAAGAAGTGGTCTTGACTTTGGCCAACAAACACAACTTGGACACGACACCGATATGGAACAAAGCCTCATGATTAAAACACATCTTGACGGACAAGGGCTTGACTTTGGCCAACAACCCCTGCCAATCTCGGATCTTGAGTAAGAATCACTCAATGGAAGGAAAATAAACGCTTGATATTTAACGAGGGTTTTCGCGTGCAAATTGGCTACCAATTTAATTATCTTTGTTAAGGTCTCATCATCATACACCCTTAAACATGCATTCTAAATACATAATAAAGCGAGTATGAAAATAAATAATAATGATATGCGGATGGATACTTTACACATTGATCCTAGATCAAATCTCTCCCTTTCTCTCTCAAGCTAGTACTTGTACTACTTCTACCCGTTACACTACACTTCTAAAGAAACCTCAATACATAGAGGGGAATAGGTGAGAAGAGAATACAAAGAGAAAGAAGGTGATAAGGCTGGACACGCAGGTCCAATTTAATAAATCGAATTTATACAACAATTTCTAAAATTGCCCACCCATCTAATATCCATCCGATATACATTATTCATTCAACACAACCATGTATTCACACACATAAGCATGCTATCAATCAATCTAATCAAAATCATAATCTAATAATTAAGTGATCATCCAATGTTCAAACAACGATTTGATTTTGTTCGAGTCAAACTCGTTTTTGCGAATAAGTACTCAAAGTACGAATTCATGAATTAAATTAAACTACATCATTAAATCTAATTTAATATGTATTTAATACTAATTCACTATTCAATTCTAAATTAAATATTACACTTTTATTTAATAAACCTTTTACGATTTAAATTCCAAATTTAATCGTAACGCGTCTCAAAGACCGATTAACGTCCAACGTCAATTCAATTAAAGTCCAATGGGCTTTTGATTGATTTCTTAAGGCGTGGACTTTTGGTCAACTCGGGTCAAACCGATAACCAAAGTCCAATCCGGGATTTACCCCATAACCCATAAATCAATCTTGGCCATTAGGCCCAATTGAACTTTAAAGGTTCATTAGTCGCATTTGGGCTTTATGGTTAAGGTTTTGGGCCCAATTGGATCCAATCCATTTGGCCTAAACCAAACTTGATAAATCAAGCCCAATAGGCCCAATTACAACTTTAAATTCTAATTTCCAAAATTAGGCCCAATTAATTAAATCCAAAAATCCAATTTTCACAATTTAATTACCAAAAGTGCATTATATGATTAATCAACTAAATCAACATTTCTAAAACACCATATTAGTCCAATTAATCATGCTTGATTCATTATCATATGTCCAACACACAAATTGAAAAATCAAACCCATCTACATGCTTAAAGGTCTCGGCCAAGGGAGTGATTTCATGTCCAATTCGGTTTCAATCCAATTAATCCGCAATCGACATTAAAAACATATCCCGAATGATTTCCAATACATCCAATTATCAAAATCAAAAAATTTACCAAGACATTAGGGCATATACACCAATTCGGCCAAGGTAAGATTTTGGGGATTTTGTCCAATTCGAAATCCAATCCAATTCGATTCCAATTAACATCAACCTAATCGATTCTAACTCATCAAATGAATTATTAAAAATCAAAAAATCCAAGATCCCAAAATTCAATTGACATTCGGCATGGCAATTAATTTGGGGAAAATAATTCCAAATCATTTTTCATCAAATTAGTCCAACCAAAATGAAATTAAACATGTTATAAGCATACGTAAACAATCAATTTATTCAAATCATGCTCAACAAACATTTACCCAAATTTTAAGCCCTACATTTTTCATGCTTGCAACATTAGCTCTTGATGCCATTGTTGAATTTTTCTAAGGTCCCAAGATCAAATCAAGACATGAAAACATGTGTGAACACATCAACGGAGGTAGCGGAATACTCACATTGATCGGTTGAGTCGATTTGGAGACGAATGAAGTCCAAAAACGCACTGCCCTTCACGCCAAACTGCAACAGTCCACTGTCCCTGCAAAACAGAAATTTGAGTGAAGAAACGGAGCTCCTAGCTTCGTCGGATGGATCCCGTCTCATGGGGGAACCTCCCTACCACCTTCGCAAGACTCGTAGTAGTGTGCTAGCACTTGCGGTTTTCACCATGAAAACCCAACCCTTGCTTCCCTAAAGTCACGCCTGAACTGGTTCAAAACCAGTGAGCAAACCTTCTGTTTTTGGCGTGAGGAGAGAAGAGAGTTTGAGAGAGATTGAAGTTGTGTTTTAAGTTGAAAATGATTTACCAAAAATCAATTTATATTATGCCATAATATTTATTAAATTGATAATAATTTATGACACAAATCATGCAATGGTTTAGAGTGTCAAACACTCAAACTCCATGCAAGACCATTGAGTGTATTGTACACTATCACCATGCAATGCATTAGAATAAAATAATGTATAAAATGACATGTGTCATGTGGGCCCCACACGTTTCCAAATGAAAGTGGGCCCACGTGCACTCACGCGTTCGGTTCGATATTTCCGAAATACCGAGCTTACGTCGCGACGTTAATTCAATCGAATAATTGCGGCTAGCGAAATTATTATTTACGTCGCTAACGAATTAATTCTAAATTAACTCGTTTGCCCGAATTAAAATCTAATTTTAATTCCGCGTCGAAATCTAATTTCGTATAATATATCGAATATATTAATTTACCGATTAATCCCAAATTAATCGTTATCTCTCTCTAGACGATATTTTATCCTAGATAAAATATCTCCGTAATTAATCCTAGATTACTTTTCTCTCTCTTCTATTATAATCCCAGATTATTCAAGAGTGCGAGTTGTGCGTCATCGGTGGATTATCGGGAAGCGACCCATGAGATCCCCGGATAATCTGGCAGTAAATACGGTCGTCGGAGTATCCGAATCACGTATGTACCAAGTACTACGTTCTACCGATTTACGAGACAAGGTCGCCTCCTAGCAAAGCATCAAGTCTACCTAATTCTCCGGACATATCCATTAAAGAATATCAAAGATCTGTATCAAGCGTAGTATACTAATGTATTGTGCATATCGGTCCAGTATCGGATAGTCACGTGCTAGGGCTGGGGCTGGATAAGTGTCTGCCCCGTCCGAAACACATATCGGATGTCTGGTAACTAGTCTCTATAATCGGATATTCATGACCTAGTCATAATATCACGATTGGATGCGCATCACTTAAGAGCACTAATACCGTATCCTGTGTGACATCATCTCCACTATGACTGGAGTGATACTTCCGTCTCGACATCACATCCAATACACTACGACTCTCTGATAAACCCAGAAGTGGTGTATGCAGAACCGTTAAAGCCCTGTACCACCAAGACCAAAGTCTATCGATTATCGTAAGTATTAGCGATGTAAGTCTCAGGTTAAGACTATACACACCTACCTTGAATTCGGCCTCCCATAGACACATAGTCATAATACCAATGGGATTCCGAGGGGTCTATCCAGAGCGAAGCTGTTTCCCGTACCATCGGTGAAACACGACCTCCTATCGCACTTGCACAAGTATCCAATACTTATAATATATGAGAACTATGTCGTTGTGCCCTCACAACGCGCACAAGTGCAATACTAGCATATTCCGCATTATCGATGTCCAGTCTCGATAATACTACGGCTAGGATATTTAATGATTATCCTTCGTGGACTAATACTGTCTCATATCATCTCATCCAGGAACTAATCATAGGGACCTCTCTTCATTTATATATCTATGGTGATCTAATCACAAATGATGAGAGTGCAATTTCCTTGTCACATAGTTAATTTGCTACAACAACACAATGATCTGTGCAAATAGTGACGCTATGGGTCATTTTGTCCAACACACATCACTCAAAGTGACATGATTTGACGCTAGATGCGACTAGCGATTTGACGCTTGATTTGACTTGCGTGCCGCACTCGAATTCGAAATGCGAATGCGCTCGCAAATAATCCCGGGCTCTAGTTCGCTAATTCCAAATTAACGAATTTTCCATTGCGTCGTAATTAAATGTTTACGCCTAGTGAAATCACTATTCACGTCGTTAACGAATTAATTCTAAATTAATTTGTTCGCCCGAAGTAAAAATCTAATTTTAATTCCACGTCGAAATCCTATTTCGTTTAATATATCAAATATATTAATTTCTCAACTAATTCCAAATTAACCGTTATCTCTCTTTTAATGATATTTTATCCCAGATAAAATATCTCCGTAATTAATCCAAATTAATTTCTCTCTCTTCTAATTAATCCCAGATTAATTTAGAGTGCGAGTCATACGTCATCGGTGAATCTTTGGGAAGCGACCCGGGAGATCCCCAGATATGTTGGCAGTAAATTCGGTCGTCGGACTATCCCAACACGTAAGTACAAAGTACTACGTTTTACCGATTTACAAGACAAGGTTGGCCTCTAGCAAAGCGCCATGCCTACCCAATTCTCCAGAAATATCCCTACAGGAATAAAGGATCTATATCAGGCGTAGTATACGTAGTATTGCGTATTTCTTTCCAGTAACGGATGATCACGTGCTAGCCTGGGGCTGGAATTGTGTCTGCCCCGTACGAAGCACTTGTCGGATGTCTGGTAACTAGTCTCTATAATCGGATAAACATGACCCTGTCATTTTCTCCCGATGATGCAGTACTTAAGAGTACTAGTACCATATCCTACGTGACCATCATCTCCATATGACTGGAGTGACACTTTCGTCTTGACATCACACCCAACACACTACGATTCTCAATATACCCAACATTGGCGTACAAAGAACCTGTTAAAGCCTTGGACGACCGCAACCAAAGTATATTGATTGTCGCAAGTATTAGCAGTCCAAGTCTCAGGTTAAGACTAAATACACCTACCCTGATTTCGGACTTCCATAGACACATAGTCATACTACCAATGGAATTCCGAGGGGGTCTATCCAGAGCGAAGCTGTTTCCCGTACCATCGTAAAACACAACCTCCTATTTCACTTGCATGAGTATCCTATACCCAAATATATGAGATTTATGCCGTTGTGCCCTCACAATGCGCACACGTGCAATACTAGTCTTCTACGTATTTATCGATGTCCAATCTCGATAATACTCTGACTATGTATATTTAATGATTTATCCTTCGTGGACTGATACTGTCTCATATCATTCTCTGTCCAGGAACAAATCATAGTGACCTCCTATCATTTATACATCTAGGTGATCTAATCACAAATGATAAGAGTGCAATCTCCTTTGTCACATAGTTAATTTGTACAACAACACCATGATCTGTACAAATAGTGACGCTATGGGTCATAATTGTCCAACAGTTATACAAGGTATCGACTCCCTATTATGGCAAAGTGCCATGATATCCGAAATGGATTCCATGTATATCAACTACGTTTGGATACTAGTTGATGTACCGTAAGGCATTGTGCCTATTGGTACTATATAAGTCTTCAAGGAAGACATACATGGAAGGCAACATACCAACGTACTAAGCTAGGCTTGTAGGGAAAAAGGTATCGTTATCAACATTGTGTCGATTATGACGAAACCTTTTACTCATTGCCATGGTTATATCCATTTGGATAATGTTTGCCCATTCTGAATGTTTCATTTATGAAATATGGTAGCAGGAATGTCAATATCGCTTTCCTTAAACGGAAACCTTTTGGAGGATGTTTACAACATCCTGACGGTTTTGTTGTACCAAAATAAGCAAATAAGGTTTGCAGGTTATTCGATCCATTCATGGATTGAAGCAAGCATTGCATTCTTCGAATTATCGTTTTGATGTAATCATAATGGTATTGTAGGCATTGCATTTTTGCATATTAGCCCGATGATGAGTCTCGTATGGAGACATTACCTCTTTAGTTGTGAAAGTCGCGGGAAACGGACGTTGGAAAGGTAAAGTTGGGAATTAGTATTTTGTCAGATTTAACTCGCTTGTTTCGCTTCGGGTTCGCTTGTTTGACCTCTGTTTAAAACACACCAAACCCATTAAATCACATCCAAAAATAATTAAAATATTTAAAACACATCTCACAAATTAAATAATTAAAACATTAAAATACATGTCACAAATTAAATTAAAACAACTTAAATTAATTAAAACACATGTCAGAAATCAAAACACCTTCCTAAATTAAAATAATCCCTTTCCTAAAATACATAAATCACTTCCCCAAATTATAAGATTTTCCCTATCACATTTTAATTAAAAGATATCTCCCAATTAACACACAAATCATATTCCTTCTCCACCAAGGTAAACCCATCCCCTTGCCTATAAAAATAACCATTCTCCCCCTTTACCAAACCCTGGCTGGCTGGCTCACTCTCACGGTAAAAAAACTACATCACTCTCTCGGCATAAACCACACATCTCCTTCAGCCTGCAAAGCCTCCACGCCCAACCTCACTCCACGTTCACCCTCAACTTGCCACCTTGCCCCCAACGCCACCTGCCTATTAACCTCACGTGAAGCCCACCATCAGCGTACCAAAAAGCCCTCCTCACAGCCGCGACAAACACAAGCCAAAAGCCCTCCTCATTCGCCGCACAATACTCTCCCAATACTCCGAAAACCAAACACTCACTCACGCACACACTGCCAGCTCACGCACACACGCCCCTTATTCACACAATCCAACTGCCAGCCCTCTCATCCCTCACGTACACGCCGACTCAACTAAGCAGACCACGTCAACCAGCCCCCTGACCAAGCACCCAAAGAGCCCTAAAACCGCACTTAAAACTGCCAAGAAAATACCCCAAAACTACCGCATAAACTGCCCAGTTTTTAGCCTTAAAATCGCATAAAACAGCAGCCCAATACCGCTAAAAAAACCGCCAAAACAGTCTCCTGAAACAACCAAAATAGTAGCCTAAAAATAGCAGCAAAACGGAGTAAAAACCGCAGCCCGAACAACACAACAGCGAGGAAAGACGTTAAGTTGGTGAACCAAAAGAGTTGCGGATCATTCACCCTTCCAACGGACGTGTAACGCCCTTTCTTGAGACGACAAAAGAGGTTAGACCTGAGGGCACCCTTTTATTTATTATCTTTCGTTTATTTTATTTATTTTAGAAATATTATCGCATGAGAGTCGTTTGAGGCATGATGTGATTGTTGGATGAGCGGAATATGTGTTCCCTTTTGTGGTATATAGGATGGAAACCTGGACGTAAATTCCATAGCCGACTCCGAATGGACGGTAGTGCGGTTTGTACTCGGGATACAACGCCACGTACCACTTAAGAGACACGTATTTCGTCTCATCCAAACTTGTGTTTGAGCATGATGTAGTTCGTAGATTATTTAGTTATTATTTAAAGCATGATGTAGTCTAGCTTATTGTTTGTTTTCAAGCATGATTTGGTTATTTTATGCATGGTATTTTTTTTTAGTTATTATTATGTTTAAATAGTTATTTGTTTATTTTGGTTTAATGGCTCAATATGCTCATTGTGTGATATTGCGTGTTTGCCGTTATGACAACTTACTTTGAAGTATGCGAACTTAGATATAGGCTCATTGTTATTATTATGCATGCGGACTTAGGCGTAGATTACCCTTGAGCATGAATGTTGAATAGATTCAGTTAGTTTATTGCACAAATCATATCATCACAAGTGACATAAGTAAGGGACCATTCCGAACCCAACGGTTTGAGGTCTTCCCTTGCGAGGGGTGAGTGCGGCCTTAAACTCTTGTCCCGGTTCACACCGGGTGGCGACTCCATGTTATTTCTCCGGTTTAGTCCTCCTCGCGGACTACTCTGTACTCCCAACTAGGCCGCGAGCCTAGAATAGCGTCGTCAAGTTCTGTGTCCTACAGTCTGGCGACTCCACTGTGGATAAGAGAATTGGCCCCGAAATAATGTCTTGTGATGATTGTGATTTGTGCTTTAGTTAACCGTGTTTACCGTGGGTTGAAAGTGGTGTAGTCAAAGGCATTCTTAAGGCTAAGTGATTGTTTGGTGTCTTCCTTCACTCACTACCTTTCTATAAGGAAAAGCTGTGAATGCACCTGGATAATCATCTACTTGTAGCCTACTGTGATGGACTAATTTGGAGGACTCGTTGTTTATTCCTGACACCAAGCGATAAGAGCCTAAGGGGCTTGGGTACTTAAGAGCCGCTCGCTCCCCCTCCCTCTGGGGAATCTACAACGGAAATCCGTTTGACAGTCAGTCACACACCATAACTCGTTGGCACGTACCGTAAGGTATAAAAAAGGTGCGCTCACTTGGTCTCTCGAACCCTTGAGTGGGGAGACCTAGTTGTGGGCAATCCTTCGTCAGTGAGAGCCTTTGTCCGCACTCCCGTAAATCCACGTGTGAACCATAGTCATATATCCTACAGAAGTTGCCCCTTTATGCTTTTGATAACCACATGCATATTATATCTCATACATCACACGCATCTCATGCATACATGCATCATGTTAACCCCCGTGTCTTAAAAGCCATCATAGATATCTGTTGGGTTAGGAAAAAGAAGACTTGTCAAAGAAGAGTTTAGCAAACATGGACATCGGGAAAAAAGAAGCCGATAAATAGAAAATTTTACGGAAATGATAGAAAGACTATGGTGGGCACATAAAAAAAGAAAAAAAAAAGAAAAAAAAAAGAAAAAAAAAAGAAAAAAAAAAGAAAAAAAAAAGAAAAAAAAAAGAAAAGAAAAAGATTGTTGTTTGTTTTTAGTCCTTGAAAGTTAGGCATAAGTCCAATGATTAAAGCGTTTGCTTTAGGGTGACATCTTAGAAACGATAAACTCTTGATGTGCTTTTATCTGATACTTTGAGTGATTGATCTATGTTAGACTCGTAAGCACTTCACTATAGGTTATTAGCAGTGAAAACCTGAGTAGTTAGCAAAGTGACTAGTTGAAGAAATCATAGGTCGGTGAATGACCGTTTGCTTAGATGTCTATCTTGATTTGCTTATGTTATGATGTATGGTATGGTTGAAATGAACGAAAAGTCTCTGAAGAAAAGAATTGAACCACCTATAATCGATAAGTGTGAAGCTACCCATGGCGTGTATTAGGACCACCATGAGGAGAAATGCTACCTTAAATGGTAGGTGTGTTGAAAAAACAAGAGAAAGAAAAAAAAAGAGAGAGAAAAAGAAAAGAAAAAAAAAAGAAGTTCAAAATGAAAAGAAAAAAGAAAGAGACAAAAGAGAAAGAAAACCATACCAAATTGAGCACAGAAAAGCAACTGCAGGCATAATTGAGACATCTAGGTTGGTTTGACCCATCGATCTCGATTTTTGACGAAATCATTGAGTTGGCTTGCCTGGGGATGAATCTGCGAAGGAACCTTTGCACACACACACCTTGAGTCTGGCTTAGATCATTTATTCAAAGACTTAGATTTGAGTTGCATTGAATGTTTTGAAGGTTCTATGGTTTCAATATTGGGCACTCTTTGAGGACGATAATATGTGTAGCTATTGGGACTATTTCATAGCATGTGATATAGCATGATGATATGGAAGGCCCCACCATGTGGTTCATCTTGACCAAGTACAAACAGCGGAGACCAGAAAGGTAAACCAAGACTGGGGGCGACCAGTCTCCCACATCGAGAATCAGAGACATAACAAGATATTGAGTCATGAAACCAGAGAGAAGACTGAGCAATCACCTGGAGAACTGGCGGAAGACCTAACCCAACGGAATAGGAAATTCATTCATGCATGCATGCATACACATAACGTATTTTTGCATTCTTTTTTGTGTTTGTTTTGTTTTGTATTCACAGGTTTCAAAGAAGAAAAAGAGAAAGCGGCAAAGAAAAGCCAACCAGAATCAGCAACATATGAGTGGTAGTTTTGGGAATGAATCCCAGGGTTGAGGCCCATATCAGTTTCAGTTTCGGGAATGAATCCCAGGTTCGAGGCCCACATTGTCAGAGTTTTGGAATGAATCCGGGAATGAATCCCAGGGTCGAGGCCCACCTTATCAGCAGTCTCGGGAATGAATCCCAGGGTCGAGGCCCACACTATCAGCAGTTTTGGGGATGAGTCCCAGGGTCGAGGCCCATATCAACATCAGTATCAGCTTGGGGGCGAAGCCCACATCAGTGTCAGTTTGGGGGCGAGGCCCACATCAGTGTCAGTCTGGGGCGAGGCCCACATCAGTTTGGGGGCGAGGCCCACGTCATTATCAGTAGCAGTCTTGCGGGTATGGCATTCTGGGGGCGAGGCCCACATCAGTATCAATCTAGGGTCGATGACCCACTACATCATCAGTTTGAGGGGGAGGTCCCCATTATCAGCGGTATTGGGATGCGTCCCAGGGTCGAGGGCCCACTACATCATCATCAGATCAGTTTTCCAGGTACGACACTCCGGGTATGGAGATATCAGATCAGTCAGGTACGGTACTCCGAGTATGGAGACATGGTGGGTCAGTTTGCCAGGTACGGCACTCCGGGGATGAAGATATTGGATCAGCCAGTAGGTACGACACTCCGGGTATGGAGATATCAGATCAGCCAGGTACGGCACTCCGGGTATGGAGATATCAGATCAGTCAGGTATGGCACTCCGGGTATGGAGATATCAGATCAGCCAGGTACGGCACTCCGGGTATGGAGACATCAGATCAGTTTTGCCAGGTACGACACCCCAGGTATGGAAATATTAGAACAGCTAGGTACGACACTCCGGGTATGGAGATATCAGATCAGCCAGGTACGACACTCCGGGTATGGAGATATCAGATCAGCCAGGTACGGTACTCAGGGTATGGAGACATCGGGTCACTTTGCCAGGTACGGTACTACGGGTATGGAGATATCGGATCAGCCAGGTACGACACTCCGGGTGTGGAGATATCAGATCAGCCAGGTATGGCACTCCGGGTGTGGAGATATCATATCAGCCAGGTACGGCACTACGGGTATGGAGATATCAGATCAGCCAGGTACGACACTCCGGGTATGGAGACATCATATAAGTTTTGCCAGGTACGGCACTTCGGGTATGGAGATATCACACTGCGACACCCTAGGTACGGGGTTAGCATTCAGACCACAGCGAAGCCCTAGGTACGGGGTTAGCACACCAGGTACGACATGTGGACTATTCAGACTACTGCAACACCCTAGGTACGGGGTTAGCATTCACACATTTGTGGCACTCTAGGTACGGAGGAGTCACCGTGACACCCTAGGTATGGGGTTAGCACTCAGACATTTTTGGCTCTCTAGGTACGGAGACATCACCACCACGACACCCTAGGTACGGGGTTAGCATTCAGACTTTTGTGGAACTCTAGGTACGGAGGCGTAACTGCGACACCCTAGGTACGGGGTTAGCACTCAGACATTTGTGGCTCTCTAGGTACGGAGGAGTCACCGCGACAGCATAGGTACGGGATTAACATTTAGACATTTGTGGCTCTCTAGGTACAGATACGTCACCACGACACCCTAGGTACGGGGTTAGCATTCAGACAACAAACATCATCACTACGGCACTCTAGGTATGGAGACGCCACCGCGACGCCCTAGGTACGGGGTTTGGCACACCGAGAATGGCACTCCGAGAATGGACATACAGTCTGGGAATGGACAAGTCCGGGAATGGACACGCCGAAAATGGCACGCTGAGAATGGCACTCCGAGAATGGAGATACAGTCCGGGAATGGACATGTCCGGGAATGGACACGCCGAGAATGGCACGCCAAGAATGGCACTCCGAGAATGGAGAACGGTTCGGGAATGGACCACCTCACAAGAACAGTCCGGGAATGGACACGCCGAGAATGGCACGCCGGGAATGGCACTCCGAGAATGGAGAATGGTTCGGGAATGGACCACATCACATCAACGGTTCGGGAATGGACCACATCACAGTAACACTCCGGGAATGGAGCACGGTCCGGGAATGGACCACATCACGGTGACGGTTCGGGAATGGACCTCATCACATCAACGGTTCGGGAATGGACCACATCACATCAACGGTTCGGGAATGGACCACATCACAGTAACACTCCGGGAATGGAGCACGGTTTGGTAATGGACCACATCATAGTGACGGTTCGGGAATGGACCTCATCACATCAAAGGTTCGGGAATGGACCACATCACAGTAACACTCCGGGAATGGAGCACGGTTTGGGAATGGACCACATCACGGTGACGGTTCTGGAATTGACCTCAACACATCAACGGTTCGGGAATGGACCACATCACAACAACGGTTCGGGAATGGACCAGGGGTCGAAGCACCTCAACATCATATCAACTCAACACAACAGGCGGACCATGTGGCAGCTGGCGAGCCAGGTAAGTAAAAATGCATTGCACGTACTTTGATATGAATTGTCATTGTCACACACTGCACAAGTCCCATCAAAGTGGGGGCGACTGTAGGCATTGCATTTTTGCATATTAGCCCGATGATGACTCTCGTATGGAGACACTACCTCTTTAGTTGTGAAAGCCACGGGAAACGGACGTTGGAAGGGTAAAGTTGGGAATTAGTATTTTGTCAGATTTAACTCGCTTGTTTCTCTTCGGGTTCGCTTGTGGGACCTATGTTTTAAAACACACACCAAACCCATTAAATCACATCCAAAAATAATTAAAATATTTAAAACACATCTCACAAATTAAATAATTAAAACATTTAAAATACATGTCACAAATTAAATTAAAACACGTCAGAAATTAAAACACCTTCCTAAATTAAAATTAAATCCCTTTCCTAAAATACATAAATCACTTCCCCAAATTATAAGATTTTCCCTATCACATTTTAATTAAAAGGTATCTCCCAATTAACACACAAATCCTATTCATTCTCCAACAAGGTAAACCCATCCCCTTGCCTATAAAAAGAACCATTCACCCCTTTACCAAACCCTGGCTGGCTGGCTCACTCTCACGGCAAAAAAAATAAAAAAAATAAACCCTAAAGACATCACTCTCTCGACACAATCCACACCTCTCCTTCAGCCTGCACAGCCTCCACGCCCAACCTCACTCCACGTTCACCCTCAACTTGCCACCTTGCCCCCAACGCCACCTGCCTATTAACCTCACGTGAAGCCCACCATCAGTGTACCAAAAAGCCCTCCTCACAGCCGCGACAAACACAAACCAAAAAGCCCTGCGAAGGAACCTTTGCACACACACACACCTTGAGTCTGGCTTAGATCATTTATTCAAAGACTTGGATTTGAGTTGCATTGAATGTTTTGAAGGTTCTTTGGTTTCAATACTGGGCACTCTTTGAGGACGATAATATGTGTAGCTATTGGGACTATTTTATAGCATGATGATATGGAAGGCCCCACCATGTGGTTCATCTTGACCAAGTACAAACAGCGGAGAGCAGAAAGGTAAACCAAGACTGGGGGCGACCAGTCTCCCACATCGCGAATCAGAGACATAACAAGATATTGAGTCATGAAACCAGATAGAAGACTGAGCAATCACCTGGAGAACTGGCGGAAGACCTAACCCAACGGAATAGGAAATTCATTCATGCATGCATGCATACACGTAACGTATTTTTGCATTCTTTTTTTTGTTTGTTTTGTTTTGTATTCACAGGTTTCAAAGAAGAAAAAGAGAAAGAAGCAAAGAAAAGCCAACTAGAATCAGCAACATATGAGTAGTAGTTTTGGGAATGAATCCCAGGGTTGAGGCCCATATCACTTTCAGTTTCGGGAATGAATCCTAGGGTCGAGGGCCACATCAGTGTCAGTCTGGGGCGAGGCCCACATCAGTTTGGGAGTTAGGCCCATGTCAATATCAGTAGCAGTCTTGCCGGGTATGGCACTCTGAGGGCGAGGCCCACATCAGTATCAATCCAGGGTCGAGGAACCACTACATCATCAGTTTGAGAGCGAGGTCCCCATTATCAGCGATGTTGGGATGCGTCCCAGGGTCGAGGGCCCACTACATCATCATCAGATCAATATTCCAGGTACGACACTCCGGGTATGGAGATATCAGATCAGCCAAGTACGGTACTCCGGGTATGGAGACTTTGGGTCAGTTTGCCAGGTAGCGGATCAGCCAGGTACGACACTCCGGGGATGGAGATAGCGGATCAGCCAGGTACGACACTCCGGGTATGGAGATATCAGATCAGCCAGATACGGCACTCCGGGTATGAAGATATCAGATCAGCCAGGTACGACACTCCGGGAATGAAGATATCAGATCAGCCAGGTACGGCACTCCGGTATGGAGACATCAGATTAGTTTTGCCAGGTACGACACTCCGGGTATGGAAATATCAGAACACCCAGGTACGACAATCCGGGTATGGAGACATCAGGTCAGTTTGCCAGGTACGGCACTCCGGGTATGGAGATATCAGGTCAGCCAGGTACGGCACTCCGGTTATGGAGATATCAGATCAGCCAGGTTCGGCACTCCGGGTTTGGAGATATCATATCAGCCAGGTACGGTACTCGTGTATGGAGACATCGGGTCAGTTTGCCAGGTACGGCACTCCGGGTATGGAGATATCGGATCAGCCAGGTACGACACTCCGGGTATGGAGATATCAGATCAGCCAGGTATGGCACTCCGGTATGGAGATATGAGATCAGCCAGGTACGACACTCCGGGTATGGAGATATCAGATCAGCCAGGTACAACACTCCGGGTATGGAGACATCATATCAGTTTTGCCAGGTACGGTACTCCGGGTATGGAGATATCACACTGCGACACCCTAGGTACGGGGTTAGCATTCAGACCACAGCGAAGCCCTAGGTACGGGTTTAGCACGCCAGGTACGGCATGTGGACTATTCAGACTACTACGACACCCTAGGTACGGGGTTAGCATTCAGACATTTGTGGCACTCTATGTAAGGAGGCGTCACCGCGACACCCTAGGTACGGGGTTAGCACTCAGACATTTGTGGCTCTCTAGGTACAAAGACGTCACCGCGACACCCTAGCTACGGGGTTAGCATTCAGACAACCAACATCATCACTGCGGCACTCTAGGTATGGAGACGCTATCGCGACGCCCTAGGTACGGGGTTTAGCAGGCCGAGAATGGCACGCCGAGAATGGCACTCCGAGAATGGAGATACAGTCCGCGAATGGACACGCCAAGAATGGCACTCCGAGAATGGAAATATAGTCCGGGAATGGACATGTCCGGGAATGGACACGTCGAGAATGGCACGCTGAGAATGGCACTCCGAGAATGGAGAACGGTTCAAGAATGGACCACCTTACAAGAACAGTCCGGGAATGGACACACCGAGAATGGCACGCCGGGAATGGCACTCCGAGAATGGAGAATGGTTCGGGAATGGACCACATCACATCAACGGTTCGGGAATGGACCACATCACAGTAACACTCCGGGAATGGAGCACGGTTCGGGAATGGACCACATCACGGTGACGGTTCGGGAATGGACCTCATCACATCAACGGTTCTGGAATGGACCATATCACATCAACGGTTCGGGAATGTACCACATCACAGTAACACTCCGGGAATGGAGCACAGTTTGGGAATGGACCACATCATAGTGACGGTTCGGGAATGGACCTCATCACATCAACGGTTCGGAATGGACCCATCACAAAAACGGTTCGGGAATGGACCATGGGTCGAAGCACCTCAATATCATATCAACTCAACATAACATGCGGACCATGTGGCAGCTGGCGAGCCAGGTAAGTAAAAATGCATTGCACGTACTTTGATAGGAATTGTCATTGTCACACACTGCATAAGTCCTATCAAAGTGGGGGCGACTGTAGGCATTGCATTTTTGCATATTAGCCCGATGATAAGTCTCGTATGGAGACATACCTCTTTAGTTGTGAAAGCCGCGGGAAACGGATGTTTGAAGGGTAAAGTTGGGAATTAGTATTTTGTCAGATTTAACTCGCTTGTTTCGCTTCTGGTTCGCTTGTTGGACCTCTGTTTTAAAACACACCAAACCCATTAAATCACATCCAAAAATAATTAAAATATTTAAAACACATCTAACAAATTAAATAATTAAAACATTTAAAATACATGTCACAAATTAAATTAAAACAACTTAAATTAAATTAAAACACATGTCACAAATTAAAACACCTTCCTAAATTAAAATTAAATCCCTTTCCTAAAATACATAAATCACTTCCCCAAATTATAAGATTTTCCCTATCAAATTTTAATTAAAAGATATCTCCCAATTAACACACAAATCCTATTCCTTCTCCAACAAGGTAAACCCATCCCCTTGCCTATAAAAAGAACCATTCACCCCTTTTACCAAACCCTGGCTGGCTGGCTCACTCTCACGGCAGAAAAACTAAAAAAAATAAACCCTAAAGGACATCACTCTCTCGCACAAACCACACCTCTCATTCACCCTGCACAGCCTCCACGCCCAACCTCACTCCACGTTCACCCTCACTTGCCACCTGCCCCCAACGCCACCTGCCTATTAACCTCACGTGAAGCCCACCATCAGCGTACCAAAAAGCCCTCCTCACAGCCGCGACAAACACAAGCCAAAAGCCCTCCTCATTCGCCGCACATACTCTCCCAATACTCTGAAAACCAAACACTCACCACGCACACACTGCCAAGCTCACGCACACACGCCCCTATTCACACAAGCCAACTGCCAGCCCTCTAGCCTCACGGTACACGCCGACTCAACTAAGCAGACCACGTCAACCAGCCCCCTGACCAAGCACCAAAACAGCCCTAAAAATCGCACTTAAAACTGCCCAGAAATACCCCAAAACTACCGCATAAATTGCCCAGTTTTAGCATTAAAACCGCACAACACAGCAGCCCAATGTTGGTAATCTAATAACCATGTCCCAAGATCAAAAACAAGCAAAATATATATAAGAATGAACTAGATTGAAGTAATGGCGGAAACAATACTCACAAAAACCAAATGTGGATGCAATGGATGAAGCAAAATTGCTCCTTTGTGCAGTGGGGAATTCGGCCAAGCAGTAAAGAGAAGCTCCAAGCTTAGTTTGATCCTTCCAAGCTCTAAGATGAGTTTCCCATAACACCTTGTATGATCCCTTGATGTTGCTAGCCAAACTTGTGTGTTAGAGTTCCAAACAAGCACACTTTCTTCTGTTGCACAAAACAAATGAAGAAATGGAGAGAGTTTTGAGCTTACTGTTTTCGGTAATTTAGAGAGGAAGAAGATATGATTTTTGTCTCAAAAATCAATTTATATTTATGTCATAATTATATTAAATAATAATATAAATAACACAAACCATGCAAAGACTTAGAGTGTCTAACACTCAATTTCCATGCATTACCTTTGAGTGCTTTGTACACTATCTTCATGCATTGCATCTTGATTAAATAATGCAAATAATGACAAGTGTCATGTGGGCC
>SKCR01052561.1:0-18102 GCA_019454045.1 Zanthoxylum bungeanum | reverse complement strand
TGCGACCAAGAGACTTGGTCGACATCTATATGGGATTTTTTATGCCCGGTTGGACGTATTTTCACATCCATCCAAGCATACTTGTCCGGCGCGGGCAAAATATCATGGCAAAGGCTGCCTTCAGGTATTTCCCACAAATTGGGCAACTTGGGTGACCTTAATCCGACGTAAGTAGCCCATGCGCACTAAATAACGATGCATAAATAATAAAGGAATAACAAAAAATGAATAACAGAATAAAAGAAAAAAGATGAGACCAAGAGCCTGTTGAGTTTCAATCAAGTCCCAATGATCACAAACCATGCATAAAAACGAGTTGAATACACAAAGGAGTAAGGCGGAATTCATACTCACATTGATGGGTTTTGATGAAATGAAGAACAAGTTGCGTTTTGCCTCCTGTGAAGCTCGATAATGGCTTCTGGAACTGCAGTGGAGTGCACGGTGGGGGCTGCTGTTTTCCTCCTTGTTCATTCGGCCATGGATGTCACCATTGAAGCTCCAGCTCAGCTTTTCCATGCTCACAAATTCGTTTCCCTATCACCATAACATAACCCATATGTGTGCTAGCACTACTCTTCTTCATTTGCTTCTCAAAATTTCGGTCAAAACCAGAAACTTTTGTCAAGAAATCGGCTTGAGCCGTGTGAGAAGAGGAAGAAGAAAAGAGAGGGAGATGAGAGATCGTGAATGAGGAGAGAGAGAGGACCGAATCTGGTAAAGGAGGGAAAAGAAAAAAATGTAATATATATTATTCATTTATTTTCCAAAAATAAATAAAAACGTATATACCAAACCTTTCATATTCCAAAAAAGTCAAAAAACAAAAAGCAAATAATGCTTTTCACTTTTACCCATCACTTCTACTTTTACATCAAGTCACTTTATTAAAGTGACAACTTGTCATGTCACATCACTCAAAGTGACAAGTGATTTGACAATTGATGCGACCAGTGATTTGACGCTTGATGTGACTTGCGTGCCGCGCTCGAATTCGAAATGCGAATGCGCTCGCAATCAATCTCGGGCTCGAGTTTGTTAATTCCAAATTAACGAATTTTCCGTCGTGTCGTAATTAAATGATTACGCCTAGCGAATTCACTATTCACGTCGCTAACGAATTAATTCTCAATTAATTCGTTCGCCCGAATTAAAATCTAATTTTAATCCGCGCGTCGAAATCCAATTTCTTATAATATATCGAATATATTATTTTATCGATTAATTCCAAATTAATCGTTCTCTCTCTTTAATTAATATTTTATCCCAGATAAAATATTCTCTGCAATTAATCCCAGATTAATTTTCTCTCTCTCTTCTAATTAATCCCAGATTAATTAAAGTGCGAGTTATACATCATCGGTGAATCTTCAGGAAGCGACCCATGAGATCTCCGGATATGTTGGCAGTAAATACGGTCGTCGGATTATCCGAACACGTAAGTACCTCGTACTACGTTCATACCGATTTACAAGACAAGGTTGGCTTCTAGCAAAGCGCCATGCCTACCCAATTCTCTAGAAATATTCTTACAGGAATATATAGATCTGTATCAAGCGTAGTATACGTAGTAGTATTTGTATATCGGCCCAGTATCGGATAGTCACGTGCTAGGGCTGGGGCTGGATAAGTGTCTGCCCCGTCCGAAGCACATGTCGGATGTCTGGTAACTAGTCTCTATAATCGGATATGTATGACCTAATCATAATATCCCGATGGTTGCGCAACACTTAAAAGCACTAATACCGTATCCAGCGTGACATCATCTCCAATATGACTGAAGTGATACTTCCGCTTGACATCACACCCAATACACTACGACTCTCTGATAAACCCGAAGTGGTGTATGTAGAACCGGTTAAAGCCCTGTACCACCAAGACCAAAGTCTATCGATTATCGTAAGTATTAGCGATGCAAGTCTCAGGTTAAGACTATACACACCTACCTTGATTTCGACCTCCCATAGACACATAGTCATAATACCAATGGGATTCCGAGGGGTCTATCCAGAGCGAAGCGTGTTTCCCGTACCATCGGTGAAACACAACCTCCTATCGCACTTGCATAAGTATCCAATACTTATATATATGAGAACTATGCCGTTGTGCCCTCACAACGCGCACAAGTGCCATACTAGCCTATTCCGCATTATCGATGTCCTGTCTCGATAATACTCCGGCTATGGATATTTAATGATTAATCCTTCGGGGATTGATACTGTCTCATATCATTCTCAATCCAGGAACTAATCATAGGACCTCTCTTCATTTATACATTTATGGTGATCTAATCACAAATGATGAGAGTGCAATTTCCTTGTCACATAGTTAATTTGTACAACAACACCGTGATCTGTACAAATAGTGACGCTATGGGTCATTTTGTCCAACAATCTCCCACTTGGCACATAGCCAGTCACTCGGTGTCTAACACCCGAACTATGTACGGTTCGCTCAAATTGCTGAGGAAAGGTTTTCGTCAGCGGATTTGCGTAATTATCTTCTGACGCGATTTATACGATCATCACATCGCCATGATGTATGATCCGAACGAATCAGATGATATAGAAGTATATATCTGGATCGTCGATGAGACCTTTAATTCCTTAGCCTGTGCTGACGCCAAGCTCAGCTGCTAAAAGAACTATATCTAATTTAATTAGATTTATTATCGATCCAAATGGCTTCTATTGCTGCCTCAGCTGCAGCAATAATCCGCATTTGTTGTTAATTCGGTAACAGTTATCTTGCTCGGAATATTTCCAGCTCACTGTCCCAGTGTTCAAACTTTATAGTACCGTAGTATTTAATTGTTTGGAAACTTGCAGCGGTGATCCCAGTCACTTCAAGTTGTCCTTCTCCATAGTTTAAGACAACATCTTTAGTTCTCTCAGATTTACTAACAGATGTTCTTAATGTTCAATCCAGTGACTATCACTTGGATTGACCTGATCGTGACTCCATATGCTCGAAGCGTATGAGACACCCTATCAAGTACATTTTAAATGTACAATTTCCCAGAGAGTGTTAACAACTCCAAATCTATCCCAGTAGATCTTTATTCTTGAATAAAGGTTGTTACTCCCCAGAATTCTACGGAGAATTTCTTATGAAAGCCAAGCTTTCACCGATTGCTTTATGGGAATTTCATTGTCAGTGCCCTCTCCCACTAACCTCCTTATATACACAAGAATTATTTCGTTTTGTGTCAAATCATAAACCATTATGATTATTTCAAAACGTCAGTTCCAAGAACCTATGCTTGCTTCAATCCAAACATGGATCGAATAACCTGCAAACCTTGTTTGTCGGTTATACAAAAATCGTCAGGATGTTGTAAGCATCCTCCAAAAGGTTTCCTTTTCAGGAAAGCGATTTTGATCTGCAACTGACACATTTCATAAATGAAATATGCAGTTATCAACAAGCATCTTCAAAATGGATTTACCACGGCAACAGGTAAAAGGTTGAACCGTTATTAACACAATGTTGATAACGATACCATTCCGTTAAAATCCCAGCTTTGTACGTTGGTATGTTGCCTTCCATGTATGTCTTCCTTGAAGACGTTTAATGTACCAATAGGCACAATGCCTTGTGGTACAACAACTAGTATCCAAAATAGTTGTTATACATGGAATCCATTTTGGACTCATGGCACTTTTCCATAATAGGGAGTCGATACCTCGTATCACTTCCTCAAAACGTAGTCGGTGGATATACCTTCATAAGATTGACATCTTTATGAGGTTAGATCAGAAACCCATACCCCAGGTTGTTTTCTGACTCTATCCGATCTACTCAGTTCTTGTGTATTCGAAGATTAATGGTACAGATTCATCATTGATGAACTATTTGTGTTCCATTACGGACCTTGTGCCTTGAACAATATTACTCTGATTTTCATCGGATATCACTATCCTCCCACTGACCACTGCATATCGGTATTCCTCTCAGGAAAAACCGCAATGGTGAGCAACAATCACATTGTTCTCATGTGAGATTTACAAGTACTATACTTAAGGTTTCCCTTAGGATAACCGATATTGGCACTTATCCAATTTGTGTCCTTAGTTTGGTATCATCCAAACGTTATGCCTGGCATACCCAATTATCAGGAATAAGAAACCTTGTTTCTTCCTGGTTCATTCCTATATGACATCTGTCAAACAGATTTATATGGAACCTTATTCTAAATAAGTTATTGCACTGTTAAAACTTATCCGTTGAAGGAAATGGTAGCTCAGAGCGACTCATGATTAGCCTTATCATGTCTAACATGATTCGGTTAATCCGTTCGGACACACCGTCACTTTGACGTGTTCCGGGAGGAGTCCTCATTTGAAAGAATACTATACTCTTTCAAATATATAAGAAACTTACTGCTTAAGTATTTTCCTATACGGTCTTACCGTGGCGGCATAATACTATAGCCGATCTGTTTGTCTATTTCATGTCGAAACTCTGAAAGTTTCTGATTTGTGTTCTTCAAAAGAAACACATAACCATAACTTGATGCCACATCCGTTAAGGTCACGAAATATTCATATCTACATCTAACCTAGCTAGACATGGGCCCACTAACTTCACCATGAATAGGGTTAACAGATCGGTGGCCCTTTTACTATTACCAAGTAAATAGTATTTTAGGTACTTTACCTAATAAACTATATTCGCAGACCTTATTTGAATAGTCAAATCAGTCCTAGTACCCACTCTTCAAAAGTGTGGATATACGAGTCTCGTTAAATTGTGTCCTAGACAACAATGCCACAATAAGTCTCTATTGATCAAATCAATTTGAGCTATTTATTTGTTATTTTATATGTTTGAGATTTTAATTATATTCAAATATAAATTCTGTTATTTACATCTAATATATTTATCTCAGTATCATCTTTATATAATAAAACACTTAGTGTTCTATAATATAAAGGTTTTATCCGCAACAGATTAAACACTGATATAGAGATAATGTCTCTAGTCAAACTAGTTACATTATAACAGTTCCTAATTTAAGTATATACCCCAAGGGTAGTTCCTAAACTTAGGTATCTATGTCGAAATAGCGACTTTCGTCCTGTTTCCGATTCGCAGAGCAATCTCAGCTTGAAGTCAGTATCCTGCTCAAAGCAGATTCTGAACATCAATACATAATTTTATGTACCACACTAAGTATTTAAAATCTAATTTCAATACTAGCTGTGAACATAACTAAGACAAATATTTTTAAAGTTAGAGCCTCGCCCTTCTTTAATTCCTTCGTGTCTGCCCATCCAAATGGTAGTCACTTTGGGATATGTCAATTATCCTTTTCAATATTTCAGAAACCTTAGGCCAAGCCTTGGGTTTTTAGAATATCGAAACGATGTGCACCTCGTGCTACATGCCCATTGCAAACTTTGACTTTATCTTTCTAGAATAGTCAATTAATTCTCCAAGAATTATAAATTGCAATTTTAACTACTTCTTAAATCTAAATTAGATTTATGACAAGTATATTAAAAAGCATTAAAGTCATCATCACATAAATCTTCCAAAGATTTTATGCTCTACTTATTTTGCTTAATTTTGGGCTTAAGGTAAAATAAGTTATTTTATCAAATAAAGTAACCTATTATTTATTCCCAATTATCTAAAATATTTTAATCCCAGATTATATATTAAATATCCAATTTTTTTTTTTTTATTTTATCTTGATTACAATAGTCCAACTATTTAATCAACGATTAGTGGTACTATATATATTATAATGATTATAATAGTCCAACTATATAATCAATATAATCCAAATTATTAACCTTAATTACATTGATTACTATAATCCAATTATAAAATCAACTGTAAACTGAAATTAATTAATTCAAATATATTGATTAATATAATCCATTTTTTAATTTTATCTTGATTACAATAGTCCAACTCTTAATCAACGATTAGTGGTACTATTATATTATAATGATTATAATAGTCCAACTATATAATCAAATATAATCCAAATTAATTAACCTCAATTACATTGATTACTATAATCCAATTATAAAATCAACTGTAAACTGAAATTAATTAATTCAAATATATTGATTAATATAATCCAATTATATATAATCAAGTATAATACAGTCCAACTGTTTATTAAAACAACAATTTAAATATTAGTCCAACTAACATTTAATCTAATGATGAAATAATTTAAATGAGCGCGTATGGCGTAGCGATAATTGAACGAGTATTGCAAATTCAATTCTTGCCTCCCACTATTTTTCGTCGAGCCTCTAACCCTCGTCGAGTACTCGGGAGACCGTGTTTCCTAGTGGGCTAGGATCCCGTTAAATATCACACAATCTTAACTTTGGCCAACAAATTGTATGATAATTAACTAGGTAGATCTCGAAGATCAATTGGATCTCATCCAAATCCTAGATCCAGTAGGCGGATATCCAAATCCTAAACATATATCTTATATATGCCAATACATCCAATGTATTACCTAACCTTTTTCCTCTGAATCAACTAGGCCTTGGCTTTGGCACAACAAACCTAGTGATCCCAGTCAAGCGCGGACCCATTGACATGGAAGCTTCGTAATCAATGTCAATGGACAAGAAGTGGTCTTGACTTTGGCCAACAAACCACAACTTGGACACGACACCAATATGGAACAAAGCCTCGTGATTCAAACACATCTTCGACGGACAAGGGCTTGACTTTGGCCAACAACCCATGCCAATCTAGGATCTTGAGCAAGAATCACTCAATGGAAGGAAAAGACGCATGATATTTAATGAGGGTTTTTCGCGTGCAAATTGGCTACCAATTTTAATTATCTTTGTTAAGGTCTCATCATCATACACCCTTAAACATGCATTCTAAAGACATAATAAAGCGCATATGATAAAATAATAATGATATGCGGATGGATATTTTACACATTGATCCTAGATCAAATCTCTCACTTTCTCTCTCTCGCTAGCACAAATATTTCTTCTACCCGTTACACTACACTTCTAAAGAAACCTCATTTACATGGAGGGGAATAGGTGAGAAGAGAATACAAAGAAATAGGAGATAAGGCTGGACACGCAGGTCCAATTTAATAAATCAAATTTATTACAATTTCCAAAATCGCCCCCCCGGCTAATATCCATCCGATATACATTATTCAAACATCACAACCATGTATTCATACAAGCATGTTATCAATCAATCTAATCCAATTAATTAATCTTGATAATTAGTGATCATCCATGTTAAACAAAGATTTGATTTTGTTCGAGTTAAACTCGCATTGCGAACACGTACTCAAAGTACGATTTCTACTAATTAAATTAAATTACATGATTAATCCAATTTAATACGTATTTAATTCTAATTCATTATTTAATTCCAAATTAAATATTACACTTTATAAAATAAACCTTACGACTTAAATTCCAAATTTAATCGTTACGGGTCTCAAAACCGATTAATATCCAATATTAATTTAATTAAAGTCCAATGGGCTTTTGATTAATTTCTTGAGGCGTGGACTTTTGGTCAACTCGGGTCAAACCCGCAACCAAAGTCCAATCCGGATTTACCCCATAAGCCCATAAATCAATCTTGGCCCATTAGACCCAATTGAACTTTAAAGGTTCATTAGTTGCATTGGGCTTTATGGTTAAGGTTTTGGGCCCAATTGGATCCAATCCATTTGGCCTAAACCCAACTTGATAAAATCAAGCCCAATAGCCCAATTACAACATTAGAAGCCTAAATCCAATTAAGCCTAAATAATTAAATTTCATGAATCCAATTCCGCAATTTAATTAACTAAAGTGCATTACATGATTAATCAACTAAATCAACATTTCCAAAACACTAAATTAGTCCAAATTAATCATACTCATTCATTATTATATGTCCAACACACAAAATGAAAAATCAAACCCATTTACATGCTTCAAAGCTCTCGGCCAATGAGGGATTTTGTGTCCGATTTTGTTTCAATCCAATCGAACCTACAATCGACATTAAATCAACATCCTAAATGATTTCATACACATCCAATGTCACAAAATCAAAATCACCAAGACATTAGGGCATAGTTCCAATTCGGCCAACATAGAATTTTTTTTGGGGATTTATGTTCAATTCAAAGTACAATCCAATTGAACATAAATTAACATCATCCTACATGATTCTAACTCATCCAATGAATCAAACCAAAAAATTCTAAGAATCCAAAATTAAACCAATACATTCGGCCAATGGGAATAATTTGTGGAAAATAATTCCAAATCAATTTTCAACAAATTGGTCCAACCAAAATGCAATTAGACATGTTATAAGCATACTTAAACAATCAATTCATTCAAATCATTCTCAACAACATTTACCAAATTTAAAGTTTTGGCCAACATTAAGCAAATTGGGGAAAATCAATCCAATTAATTTTTTATCAAATTGATTACATATAACTCTAATTAAATCATATACAAGCATTCTTAAACAAACAATTTGTTAAAATCATGCTTAAATCAAAAAGCCCCAAATTTTGCTCAAGAACCCTAATTCGTTTTTATGCAACCAATAGCTCTGATACCATTGTTGAGTTTCAATCAAGTCCCAAGGATCACAAACATGCATAAAAACGAGTTGAATACACAAAGGAGTAAGGCGGAATTCATACTCACATTGATGGGTTTTGATGAAATGAAGAAAAAAGTTGCGTTATTGCCTCCTGTGAAGCTCGGCAATGGCTTCTGGAACTGCAGTGGAGTGCACGGTGGGGGCTGTTTTCCTCTTGTTCATTCGGCCATGGATGTCACCATTGAAGCTCCAAGCTTCAAGCTTTTCCATGTTCACAAATTCGTTCCCCCTATCACCATAACATAACCCATATGTGTGCTAGCACTACTCTTCTTCATTTGCTTCTCAAAATTCGGTCAAAACCAGAAACTTTTTTTCAAGAAATCGGCTTGAAGCCGTGAGAAGAAGGAAGAAAAAAAGAGAGGGAGAGGAGAGATTGTGATAAGGAGAGAAGAGGACCGAATCTGGTAAAGGAGGGAAAAGAAAAAAATGTAATATATATTATTCATTTATTTTCCAAAAATAAATAAAACATATATACCAAACCTTTTCATATTCCAAAAAGTCAAAAAACAAAAAGCAATAATGCTTTTCACCTTTTACCCATCACTTCTACTTTTACATCAAGTCACTTTATTAAAGTGACAACTTGTCATGTCACATCACTCAAAGTGACAAGTGATTTGACAATTGATGCGACCAGTGATTTGACGCTTGATGTGACTTGCGTGCCGCGCTCGAATTCGAAATGCGAATGCGCTCGCAATCAATCTCGGGCTCGGGTTCGTTAATTCCAAATTAACGAATTTTCCGTCGCGTCGTAATTAAATGATTACGCCTAGCGAATTCACTATTCACATCGCTAACGAATTAATTCTCAATTAATTCGTTCGCCCCGAATTAAAATCTAATTTTAATTCCGCGTCGAAATCCAATTTCTTATAATATATCGAATATATTATTTTATCGATTAATTCCAAATTAATCGTTCTCTCTCTTTAATTAATATTTTATCCCAGATAAAATATCTCTGCAATTAATCCCAGATTAATTTTCTCTCTCTCTTCTAATTAATCCCAGATTAATTAAAGTGCGAGTTATACATCATCGGTGAATCTTCAGGAAGCGACCCATGAGATCTCCGGATATGTTGTGGCAGTAAATACGGTCGTCGGATTATCCGAACACGTAAGTACCTCGTACTACGTTCATACCGATTTACAAGACAAGGTTGGCTCTAGCAAAGCGCCATGCCTACCCAATTCTCTAGAAATATTCTCTTACAGGAATATATAGATCTGTATCAAGCGTAGTATACCGTAGTATTATGTATATCGGCCCAGTATCAGATAGTCACGTGCTAGGGCTGGGGCTGGATAAGTGTCTGCCCCATCCGAAGCACATGTCGGATGTCTGGTAACTAGTCTCTATAATCGGATATGTATGACCTAGTCATATATCCCGATGGTTTCGCAACACTTAAGAGCGCTAATACCGTATCCAGCGTGACATCATCTCCAATATGACTGAAGTGATACTTCTGTCTTGACATCACACCCAATACACTATGACTCTCTGATAAACCCAGAAGTGGTGTATGTAGAACCGGTTAAAGCCCTGTACCACCAAGACCAAAGTCTATCGATTATCGTAAGTATTAGCGATGCAAGTCTCAGGTTAAGACTATACACACCTACCTTGATTTCGACCTCCCATAGACACATAGTCATAATACCAATGGGATTCCGATGGGTCTATCCAGAGCGAAGCTGTTTCCCGTACCATCGGTGAAACACAACCTCCTATCGCACTTGCATAAGTATCCAATACTTATATATATGAGAACTATGCCGTTGTGCCCTCACAACGCGCACAAGTGCAATACTAGCCTATTCCGCATTATCGATGTCCTGTCTCGATAATACTCCGGCTATGGATATTTAATGATTAATCCTTCGGGGATTGATACTGTCTCATATCATTCTCAATCCAGGAACTAATCATATGGACCTCTCTTCATTTATACATTTATGGTGATCTAATCACAAATGATGAGAGTGCAATTCCTTGTCACATAGTTAATTTGTACAACAACACCGTGATCTGTACAAATAGTGACGCTATGGGTCATTTTGTCCAATAGAGCCTTGGCCGACATCTATATGGGATCATGTATGCCCGGTGGATGTATTTCACTTCCAACCAAGCATACCTCATCCAGCGCGGCAAAATATCATGGTAAAGGCTGCCCTCATGCATTTCCCGCAAATGGGGGACCTTTATCCAAGTAAATAGCCCTTGCGCATTAACAATCAGCGATAAACAAATAAATAATGAAATAACAGGCATAAAGTAAATAATGGAATACTAAACACAAACATAAATGAACACAAAAATTAAATAACAAAATATTAAAGAAAGGGGCCCTCAGGTCTTACCTTTGAAGTCGCTTCTCAGGAGTGCGACGAGACGTCACCGGAAGGGTTAATGCTCCGCTGTTTTTTCCTGGTTCACTGATTTTATATTTCTGCTATTTTGGGCTGTTGTTTTCTCTATTTTCTTCACTGTTTTTCTGCGGTTTTGGCTTACTATTTTCAGTGATCTTGGGACTATTTTTGGACTGATTGTTCAGTGGTTTAGGGGGTTGTTTGGTTACTGGTTTTGTGTGATTTTTCGGTGACTGGAGGGTTGATTTGTTCTCGGTTTTGAGGCTGCCTTGAAGGGTGTGTGTTTTTGTTTGTTTCGGTCAGTGTAGGGTATTATGTTTTGTTTATTTGTATTTGATTTGGTTGGTTGGTCTTAGGGTTTGTCGTATGTGTGTTATTTTTGTGAAGGGTGCTGTTGCTGTTTGAGGGTTTATTGCGAGAGATGAGAGATCTGTGTAACTGATTTAGAGAGAGATATTAGTCGAGAGAGTGTTCTTCTTTGTGTATTGGTTTGGGTGAGTGGTCTGTGTGCGTGAGTGAGTGTGGTCTATATGTGTTGAAGGTGTGCTTCTGTTTAAGGAAGTTTGTTAGGGCTGCCGAGTGTGTTTAGTTGTCGTATGTGCGTTGATTTGTGTGTTTTATGGCTTCATGTTGCTTCACGTGGATTTGGTTTTGGTCACTGTTGAGTTGCCATGAGTGTCTATGGGAGGGGTTGGCTTTATTGTTTGGTTTCAATGAGAGGGTGAGAGACGAGTCAGTGGAGAGAGTGGCCGAGTGTGTGGTTATTAGTTTAGGGTTTTTGACGTATGTGTTTGTGAGGGGACAAAGAGATGAGAGAGGCGTGAGAGAGGTAGAAGAAAGATAAGAGAGATTAGGGTTTTGTCTTTTGTTTCTATGTTTGTGTACTGCCGAGAGTTGGTTAAAGAGAGATGATAGATGGAGGTAGTGTGAGTCTCAATGAAGGAGGCCCTTAGGGTTTAGAATTGTTATGTTTTTATAATGGTGTGCTAGGGTTTGCCAAGTAAGGAAATAAATCTTATAAAAAATTATATGTATTTTATTAAGTTATTTAGGGAAAGAATTTGTGTATTTTGGTGGGGATTGGATTCAAAATATTTTAAATTTGAAGGAGATTTGGTAGAGATTTTTGCATGTGTTTTAATTATCTTTGATTCGGCTTGGGCGTGTGGCTATAAGGGTTGTATGGGGTGCATGGTTTTGGATGGGTGTGTATAGGTATGTGGGCTTTTATGGATTGGGGGTTTTGGGCCGAGGTTAACATTTAAAATAGAGATCAATCAAGCGAACCCGAGGCTAAACAAATGAATTAAACTTGATAATGTATTAATTTTTGAATTTTCCCTTCCGACGTCCGTTTCCTGTGACTTCTGCAACTTATCGGGTAGTGCCTCCATACGAGGCTCTGTTGGTTTCTATAATACGTCCCAAGGAAAGATTAAGCATATGAAATATAATAAATGAATATATATTAAACTTTGAAGTATGGCGGAATCATACTTACATTGCTTTGTTGATGAAGAAATCAAACCAAATGGAAGCTCCAAGTGTTGGTTGATTCGGCCAAGAGGAGAAAAAGGTGGAAAGCTCCAAGCTTTGTGTATTCCAAGCTCTTGATGGTTTCCCTATCACCTCCTTTGATCCTTGAATGTGCTAGCAAATGGAGAGAGAAGAAAATCAAATCTTCTTTGCCTTCAATGGAGTTCACGGCATTTTGAGAGAGAAGAGAGATTTTTTGTGTAATAGATTTTTGTTACCAAAAATCAATTTTATATTTATGTCATAATATTTATTAAATAATAATAAACTTATGACACAAACCATGCAATGGCTTAGAGTGTCAAACACTCAAACTCCATGCAAAACCTTTGAGTGTATTGCCACACTATCACCATGCAATGCATTACCAATTAAATAATGCATATAATGACATGTTGTCATGTGGGCCCCACACGTTTCCAAATGAAAGTGGGCCCACGTGCACTCACGCGTTCGAGTTCGATATTTCCGAAATACCGAGCTTACGTCGCGACGTTAATTAAACCGAATTTAAATAAATAATTGCGCCTGGCGAAATTATTATTTACGTCGCTAACGAATTAATTCTAAATTAACTCGTATGCCCGAATTAAAATCTAATTTTAATTTCGCGTCAAAATCGAATTTCGATTATTATATCGAATATAATAATTTTATCGATTAATTCCAAATTAATCGTTCTCTCTCTAAATAAGGCACTTTATCCAAGATAAAGTTTCTCCGTAATTAATCGAAGATTAATTAAGTCCGAATCAAATATCATAGGTGAATCTTCAGGAAGCGACCCAAGAGATCTCCAGATATTTTGGCAGTAGTAAATACGGTCGTCGGATAATCCGAACACGTACGTACCTCGTACTACGTCTTACCGATTCACAAGACAAGGTTGGCTTCTAGCAAAGCGCCATGCCCACCCAATTCTCCAGAATATTTCTTATAGGAATATAAGATCTATATCAAGCGTAGTAGTATACCGTAGTATTGCGTACATCGATCCAGTATCGGATGATCACATGTTAGGCCTGGGGCTGGAGATGTGTCTGCCCCGTACGAAACATATATCGGACATCAAGCAACCAGTCTCTTTAAATCGGACAATCCTGACCTGGTCATTATTGTCCCGACGGTTGCAACCTTTTATAGAGTACTAGTTCTGTGTCCTGCGTGATCATCACCTCCATATGTCTGAAGCGATACTTCCATCTCGACATCACATCCAGTACACTACGATTCTCGATAAACCCAGAAGAGGTGTACACAGAACCGGTTAAGGTCCCCAACCACCAAAACCAAAGTTTACCGATTGTCGCAAGTACTAGCGATGTAAGTCTCAGGTTAAGACCATATACACCTACCCTGATGCGGCCTCCCATAGACACGCAGACATACTACCAATGGATTCGCGGGGTCTATCCAGAGCGAAGCTGTTTTCCGTACATCGGTAAAACACAACCTCCTATCGCACTTGCATAAGTATCCAATACTTAAATATATGAGAACTATGCCGTTGTGCCCTCATAACGTGCACAAGCGCAATACTAGTCTATTCCGCATTATCGATGTCTGATCTCAATAATACTCCGACTAGGGATATTTAATGATTAAACCTTTATGGATTGATACTGTCTCATATCATCTCAATCCGGTATTAATCATATGGACTTTCGCCATTTATATATCAAAGTAAATAATATTACAAAACGGCAAAAGGCAATTTCATTATCACATAGTTAATTTTGTACAATAATACAATATCATTTACAAACAGTGACGCTATGGGACATAATGTCTAACAATCTCCCACTTGCCTATAGCCAGTCACTCAAGCATCTAATGCCCGAACTATGTATGTGTCGTTCAAAAACTTGCTGAAGAACAGCCTTCGTCAGCGGATCTGCAATGTTGTCATCTGATGTGACCTTCTCGACCATTACATCGCCACGATGTATAATCTCCCGAATCAGATGGTAACGTCGAAGAACATGCTTGGACCGTTGATGAGACCTTGGTTCCTTAGCCTGCGCTATAGCCCCGTTATTGTCACAATACAATGGAATGGGCTCTGCTGCTAACGGAACTACTCCTAATCCGATTAGGAACTTCGGATCCAAACTGCCTCCTTTGCTGCTTCAGATGCAGCGATGTTACTCCGCTTCTGTTGTTGAATCGGCAACAGTATCTTGCTTGGAAGATTTCCAGCTCACTGCTCGTTATTCAAACAAAAAAAATGTACCCGGATTGTGACTTGTAGTCATCCTTGTCGGTTTGGAAACTTGCATCGGTATACCCAGATACCGCAAGTTCTCCACCTCCATAAATTAAGAAAGCATCCTTAGTTCGTTTAAGATACTTAAGGATATTCTTAACTGCTATCCAGTGACCTTCACCTGGATCGGCCTGATAGCGACTGCATATGCTCAAAGCATATGAGACTCAGGTCGTGTACATATCATGGCATACATGATCGATCCGACTGCCGAGGCGAACGGTATCCGACTCATGTTGTCTCTCTCTTCCTGAGTCTTAGGACACATGTCCTTAGACAGAGAGGTACCACGTACCATTGGAACCAATCCCCTCTTGGATTGTTCCATGTTGAATCGCTTCAACACTTTATCAATGTATGTACTCTGGGAGAGTCCAAGCAGCTTTCCAGATCTATCCCGGTAGATCTTTATTCCAAGAATAAAGGCTGCTGCTCCCAGATCTTTCATGAGAATTTTAATGAAAGCCAAGCTTTCACCGACGTTAGCATGGGAATGTCATTGCCTATAAGCAATACGTCGTCGACATAAAGGACAATAAAAGTAAGTGCTCTCCCACTAACCTTCTTGTATACACAAGGGTCATCTGCATTTTGCACGAAATCATATTCTTTTATGATCTCATCAAAACGCTGATTCCATGACCGTGATGCTTGCTTCAATCCATAAATGGATCGATTTAACTTACAAAACCTGTTTGCAAGTCTTGGCACGATAAAACCGTCAGGCTGTTGCATATAACATCCTCCAAAAGGTTTCCGTTAAGGAAAGCGGTCTTAACGTCCATCTGCCATATCTCCGAAGTCGAAATATGCAGCTATTGCAAGCATTATCCGAATAGATTTAATCATGGCAACGGGTGAGAAGGTTTCGTCATAATCAATACCATATTGTGACGATAACCCTTCGCTACAAGCCTAGCTTTGTAGGTTTGTACATTGCCATCCATGTCGGTCTTCTTCTTGAAGATCCATCTGCATCCACATAGGCTTTACGCCTTGGTGTGCATCAACCAGTGTCCAAACTTGGTTGGCGTACATGGAATCCATCTCTGACTTCATGGCTTCTTGCCATAAAGTGGAATCGATATTCTGTATCGCTTCCTCATACGTAGCCGACTCATTATCCTCAATAAGATTAATATCTACATGAGGTGAGATCAGGAACCCATACCTCTCAGGTACTGTTCTGACTCTCTCCGACCTACGCGGTCCTTGTGTATGTGAAGTTTGTGGTACAGACTCATCCCGGACGGTCTGTTCTGTTCCGTCGTTGATTCATTGCCTGGAACAGTATCACCACGATCTTCATCGAGTTCTACTTTCCTCCGACTCACCACTGCATTTATAAAATCCTTTTCAAGGAAAAAATGCTTGTAGAGCAACAAATACTTTGTTCTCTTGTGGGTGATAGAAGTAATATCCTTTGGTTTTCCCTAGGAATCCTACGAAAAGGCATTTATCAGATTGGGTTCAAGTTGGTACTTCCAAACGTTTAACATATGCCAGCATCCCCAAATCTTCAGGAAAGAGAAACCTGGTTTCCTTCTGTCCATATCTCATATGGAGTCTGTTCAACAGACTTCGACGGTACATTATTCAAAATAAGTATAGCACTGTTTAATGCGTATCCCCAGAAGGATATTGGTAACTCAGTGCGACTCATCATTGACCTTACCATGTCCAACAAGGTGCGGTTTCTCCGTTCGGACACACCGTTTAATTGCGGTGTTCCAGGAGGAGTCCACTGTGAAAGAATACCATATTCTTTCAAGTAATCTTGAAACTCATAACTTAAGTATTCGCCACCACGGTCTGACCGTAATGTCTTAATACTCTTCCTGTTTGTTTCTCTACTTCGTGTCGAAACTCTTTGAATTTCTCAAAAGTTTCCGACTTGTGTCTCATAAGATACACATAACCGTAACGAGATGCATCATCTGTAAAGGTTACGAAGTAGTGAAATCCACCTCTAGCCTGGCCAGACATGGGCCCGCATACGTCAGTATGAACGAGAGCCAACAGTTCTGTGGCACGTTCACCTTTACCGCTTAAAAGGTGATTAGGCATTTTGCCTAAAAGACAAGATTCGCAGACGTCATATGAATTGGGATCAAATTCGTCCAAGTACCCACTCTTTGAAGTGTGGATATGCGAGTCTGTTGATGTGTCCTAGACGACAATGCCACATATAAGCTTCATCTTTTAGATTACTCCTTTTGAGCCTTTTGTTTGTCATTTTAGGAGATTCATTTATATTCAAAATATAAAGACCGTTATTTGCAACAGCTGTGCAAATTTCTGCATCATTTTTATATAAATAACACCCAGTGTTTCTAAATACAAAAGTGTAACCCTGCTGGGTTAACAAGGATACAGATATAATATCCTAGTCAAACTAGTACAAAATAACAGTTCAAGAGTTTAAGTACATGCCCTGAGGGCAGTTCTAAAACAAAAGTCCCTACGGCCAAAACAGCAACAGGTGTTCCGTTTCCGACCCGTAGATCCATCTCCCCTGACGCCAGCACCCTGCTATCCTGCAGATCCTGCACATCAGTACAAATATAAGCACCACAACCAGAATCAAAAATCCAATTTTAAAACTAGAAGTGTTCATATTTATCTCAATAACAAACATACCAGAGGCGATGGCCTTGCCAGCCTTGATATCCTCCCTCTGCCCATTACCCATTCGGCAGTCACGTTTCCAGTGACCCCTCTTGCCGCAGTTGAGGCAGATGTCGCGAGATTTGTCCTTTGGCTTCCTAGAAGCCACTGTCAACTTGCCTTTGCCCTTCTTCTTGAACTTCTTCTTCCTCGTACCCAATTGCCTTGGGCCCAGCCCTTGGCGCATGAGAGGTCGATGCATAATGCGCCTCGCGCTTGGTCCCCTTTAGGAGTTCCCTTCGGACTCCTTCAGCACGGACAACAACTCTCCAAGAGTGTCGTCAGTATCCATCAACTTATAGTTGATGATGATTTGTTTCCAAGTATCGGGTTAGCGATTGTAATAGCATATCAATCGTCAGCTCTGCCTCCAAGACAATGCCCATCTTGGCTAACTCATCTATATTAGCGATCATTTGAGTCCCATGGACCTCAACTGATGCGCCGTCTGTCATCCGGGAGCGGAAGAGTTTCCTTACTAGCTCGTACCTCTCCATCCGCTTGTTAGTGCGGTGGAGATCACGCAATCTTGCCATCATATTATAGGATCCAAGTCCCTGTACTGGCGTCTGAAATGCTGGGTCATTGCAGCTAGCATAACTGACTGAACTTGGT
>SKCR01052560.1:0-16628 GCA_019454045.1 Zanthoxylum bungeanum | reverse complement strand
GAGGAAAAAGAAGCAAAGGAAAAAGAACAGATCATTCCACCTCCATCTTTTCCTCAACGTCTTCAGAAGAACAAATTGGACAAGCAGTTTTCTCGGTTCCTGGAGATCTTCAAAAAGCTGCATATCAACATTCCATTTGCAGAAACGTTAGAACAAATGCCCAACTATGCCAAATTCATGAAATACATTCTTTCACGAAAACGGAGATTATGAGATTACGAGACAGTAGCATTATCAGAAGAATGCAGCGCTATCATTCAGAGGAAACTTCCCCCAAAGTTGAAAGATCCTGGCAGTTTCACTGTCCCTTGCACCATAGGAGAACATGACTTTGGTAAAGCTCTGTGTGATTTAGGTGCGAGTGTTAACTTGATGCCTTTTTCTATTTTCAGGAAATTACAGATTGGAGAAACAATGCCAACTTCAGTCTCACTACAACTTGCTGATAGAACGCTCGTATTTCCAAGTGGCGTAGTTGAGAATGTGCTGGTTAAGGTTGACAAATTCATTTTCCCAGCAGATTTTATTGTCCTTGATATGGAGGAAGACGCAGACGTGCCAATCATCCTCGGGAGACCATTATTGGCTACAGGTCGAACCATTATTGATGTACAAAAAGGAGAATTAACCATGAGGGTACATGACCAAGAAGTAACATTCAATGTTTTCAAGGCCATGAATTTCCCAGATGATGAAAAGAATGAGGAATGTTTCAAACTCGATGTGATACACAGTACCATTCAGAACTCCAATGCAATGCAAAGTTCTACTAACAAACTTAAAACATGTCAATTGCATGTGGAGCCTAAAGATAAAGCGTATTTTGTACCGAAGAAGCCAATTCTTACACTACAAGCAACAGAAGAGAAAAAGTTCCACCAGCTCAACGAATTGGAGGAATTTCACAATCAGCATTTTGAGGATGCCAAATTGTACAAAGAAAATGGCAAGAAAAGACATGATGAGAAGTTAGTGCGCATACAACTGGAACCAGGGCAGAAGGTACTGTTAAACAAATCAAGGGTGAAATTCTTCCCATGGAAGCCAAAATCACTGTGGTCAGGTCCATTTGTGATCACCAAAGTTTTACCAAAAAGAGCCGTTGAGATACATGATCCTGACGCTAACAAAACTTTCAAGGTTAAAAACAAGCGTGTCAAGCACTACTGGGGAGAATCATTTGAGCGACAAAAAGAAAGTGTCACACTTTCATATCCAGCCTAACATTCGAGAAGTCAAGTCTGGCTGACGACTTTAAACTTAGCGCTAGCAGGGAGCAACCCATGCAATTTTTGTATATAATGTGATTTGGTGTGATTATTTTTGTGTGTTTAATTTTTGCAGGTTTAGTCATTTTAAGATGGAAGAAGCTCTCGCCAATCTTCACAAGCAATTTCATTCTCTCCCTCAAAAATCTCTGATGAAAGTTTACAAAGCTCGCTTAGAACAGATGAGATTACTGATGATCAAAGGTATTCCTACTGACATTCGTTGGTTATTGAAGCACGAGTCCGATTGGCAGGTGAGTCTTCTGACTCTTTTATTTCACATCTGCCTGGTTAGGAAAGAACACATATGCTAAAAGAGAAGAGCCAAAAGAATGTGTGTTTGTTATAAATGTGCTCGCATATTTTGTAATACTCGTTGTCGTTCTTTAGGAATAGTGTCTGATAACCGCGAAGATAAGATTAACTTCATTAGGGATGGCTTGAGTAAGGAGTCTTTGGATGACATATCTAAAACTCTTGAGACGCATCCCAGTGGATGTGTGTATCATGAAATTCGCATGTTGTATGCACAATTCCAAAAGGAAAGACAACTGTTAAGTCTCGGGAATCTGACTCAAAAAGACCCTGTTTGCCAATTTATAAAAAAATTGGATGGGAAGTTTGTCCCTGACGCATAGACGTCAATCAAGCCGTTACTTTTCTTGTAAATATTATATCCCTTTGTCTTTTCTTAATAATTGTGATTTGTTTTGTTGTTTTCTTTTAATTTTCTCCGACAGGATCCAGACATTTTTGACAATCACGATATTATTTCGCTACTAATCGTCATCTGGAAGATACTTGTGCTATTTTTACTCACCATTTTCAGGTACTATAAATTCAGCCTGTCATTGCACTTTTGAAGGCATCCAGAGTTGAGAAAGAAATACGTAAAAAAAAAATGGAAGCCACTTCAAGAAGACGAGTTGAAAACATCTGTGTGTTTTGCGGTAGTAGTGTTGGTGTTAATCCACCATACGTAGAAGCAGCACAAGAATTGGGTCGAGTCTTAGCTGTAAGGAATATGCACTTAATATATGGAGGAGGAAATCTTGGACTTATGGGGATTGTTTCAAAGGTTGTATAGGAAGGAGGCAGTCACGTTTTGGGAATCATCACAAAACCCTTGGCAGAGGCAAATCTTATTGGATCATCAAACGGAGAGGAACTTATTGTGCCAGGTATGTCTGAACGACTGGTAGAAATGATTAACCGTGCTGATGCTTTTATCGCTTTGCCAGGTGGCTTGGGTACATTGGAGGAAATTTTTATAGTGCTATCTTGGGCGAACTTGAACATACACCAGAAACCAATTGAACTGTTTAACGTTGATGGATTTTATGATTTTCTTTGTGTGTTTCTTGATGATGCCCGGAGAAATGGGTTCGTGTCAAAACCTTTGAAAGAACTCATCTTCACTGCCAGAACTGCTCCTGATCTAATAGACCAACTCTTAGCCTATGAACCACAAGTTGACCCTATCCTTTCAAAGATAAATTGGTCCGAGGACGATCGTGGTAAGAGGCGTCGGATTAATCTGGATCTTAACCTTTAATTTCCTGTAGATTTTCAGCTAACCAGGTACGACCTTCTTAACTCTCCTTTTACTGTTTAAGACATTGGGGACAATGTCTCATTTAGGTTTGGGGGAGGGAATTAGTTGATCAGTACCTTGTTTTTAGTTGTGTGTTTTTAATTTTAGGCCAAATTTTTTCGAAAAATACAAAAAAAAAATGAAAATTTTTCAAAAATTACAAAAATATTTTGCGTTTTTGCGTTTTTATTTTGACTAAAAAGGTGAAATTGGTAAGAGATAGCTGAGTAAGGAGTTTCCACTCCTGAGACGTATCTAAAACCATTTTTGAAACAAGTTAATTTTTGTTTATTTCATTTTGAATTATTTAATTTGTGAATTCTCCTTAAAACAGACTAAAATGGATCTTCATATGCTCAGTTGACAGGTATTATCAACATATATAGTAACATACAGACATGAGCTATAATTGAAAAGTTTGTAATGTTCAGTGCTCTAGTTTAATTGGAGGAAACATCTCAAAAACAGTGGAGTAAAAAAAAAAAATCCGAGATCCGAGTTATTAAGTCTGTAAGGGTGTTTTAACACCTAGTGCCTAAAACCAACTGGTTTGTGGAGTCACTGGCCCAAAGTTCGCTACATGGATCAAAGATGCTGCAAAAAAATATATATCTGAAGTCTGAGTAATTAAGTCCGTATGGGTGTCTTAACACCTGGTGCCCTAAAGCTAACTGGTTTGGGATCCATCGACCCAACACTCGTTACATAGATGGAAGATATTGTATATAAATAAAAAATAAAGAAAAAAATCAAAGAAAAAATCAGAAAAATCAGAAAAATTATTCCATTGCTGCAAAAAAGGTGTGAAATCTGATAGAACTTTAGGACAAAAATATTACTCTCTTATCAACTGCACTTATGACTGTGTGGGCAAAAATGAGTTGTTTAATATTTGTTGGCTGTGTATATAAAGAATGGTAAAAATAATCGGAGAAATTACTTATTCAGTAATTTAGAAAGAAACAAAACAACTAGTAACTTGAAGTAGAAGTTTCACCTGATTAGTCACTAACTTCTTTATTCTCTTTTCGCTTGTCTTTTTGCTTTTGTGTGCATTAGTTTCACTACCTTTTTACTTTTATAAAATGTTTGTGGGTAGCATTGCTGTAAACCATCACGAGACTACAACTCGTCCACTAGAGACACCTAGGGGTTTAAAGGCTTGTTGCATACGCTAAATGCAACTGTGATCCTTACGAAAGTGGCTTAGTTAAAATTTTATTATGTTATTTTATTCTGTGTTTTGCTCGAGGACTAGCAAAATGTTAGGTTTGAGAGTGTGATGAGTGGTAAATCTATCACTATTTCTCACTCATTTAACCGTATATTTTGTATAGTTTCTTGAGTATTATGAATATTTTGATGTGTTTTGTGTTATTTTGTAGATAAATAAAGTTTCAGGACACTCTGGAGGTGATTTGGGCCAAAACAGTGAAAATTGGAAGAAAATGACATTTTGGTAATTTCCCGCGTCGCGACGCCAAGATCTTCAGCGTCGCAACGCCTAACATGCGCTGAACAGTGCTAACATGCGCCTGGTCCACAAATCAGAATCTGAGAAAAGTTTGACTTTGCTAACGTGCGTCGTAACACGTGTCACTATCACAGCCGATCTGCTAACATGCGCCGTGCCACGTGTCAGCATCCTATGGTGCCGACAGTCATCATCGCCACGTGTGCCAAGTGTCACTCCACGTCATTGCCGCGTCCTCAGCCACATCACCAGGTTGACCGAGTCAAACTGCCACGTCATCATCAGCGAATCAGGAAGTGTCACGTGTCGCAATCCTACGGTGCCGACAGTCTCTTTCCCACGTGTCGCCACATCACACGCCAGGTCAGCATCAATCATTGAGTATCTAATCCTTATCTGACACGTGGCAGATAAGAATCTCATCGACCAATCAGAAGCCGCCACGTGTCACAATAATTGAAGCCCAACCACCTCGCCACGTGTCACCTTATCAGCTTATCCAGAATCTGCAAAACGACGAACCAGAGCGTGCCACGTCGATAGAAGCTGGCGTAGCGACGCCAAGGCCTCATCGTCGCGACGCCGGATGCCTACCAATGCCTATAAATTCAGCTCGAAATTTCAGTTTCAGCTGCACCATTCCCTCACATTTCTTTGATGTAAATAGAGAGTTCTTCTCTCTCTAAGTTTCTTTTAATTTTTAGTTTTTAGTTTTGTAATAATTTTAATTACTTTTTGTAATAATAGTAATTTATTTTCTTTACTTTTTATAGTTTTTACTATTCACCATGAGGAGGTAACTTCCCCAGCTAGGGTGAAAGGTAATTCTTTTACTATTGCTATTTAGATTAATCTCCCTTAAAAATAATATATTCACTATTTAAAATTTGACTAAAAAAGGATACCGCTATATTGGTCGGTTGGTAATATTATCACAAGTTTATATATTATTTTATGGGAGATATCTAAATTAGTAGTAGTAAAAGTAATTTCTTTTACCTTAGCATTTTATTTCATTGTAATTTTCTTTTCAGTATTTACTTTACCGCATTTTTACTTTATGTCTTTTATTTTCAAGTTTTTACTAGCCCTAGTTAGGTGTGGTAACTAAATTAGTTATCTGGGGTTGTGATGACTTTTAATATCACCGGTTTATAAGGGGTTAGATTATAGTTTGGGTATTATAAAGATTTATTTATTGAGTCTTAATCATAATGCTTTTTCATTAACTGGCCATTAATAAAATTAATCTGGTAAATCTAAAATGAACTAGACATGGGGATTTTAGGTTTCACCCTTAGACTCAATAGCCCATGATCTTCCTTGAGGATCATAACCCTTTAATAGATTTCCTTACAGGATATGAATATACTTGTCGGGCGGGAGTAGCCTTAATTGGAACTTAATCTTAATGAATCCAGATAATTTGGTTGATATAGACATATGGTTCAATTAGTTAAACTGGGTATTTGTGTCTGACCATCGACAGAGGCTTACACATAATTTAGTGTTCCAGGTTAATGAATTAATATATTACCCAACTTTAAGATAACCACTTCATCTTTAAAATTATATTAAAAGAAATCACAACCCTAAATAGTTTTTATATAATTTTCTTAAAAACTACTTTCGACAATCTTATTTACTTGCTTTTAAATTTAGAATCGTCACCATTTCAAATCAATCAATCAATCCGTTAGATACTAGTAATCATTTGACTTCATAAAATTAATAGTTTAGATATTAAGTCCTCGTGGGATCGATATTTTTATACTACTTGAACGATACGTACGCTTGCGTTATACGTGTGGTGTTACGCCGGTCATCATCCCATCTCAAGTCAACTGCATCACCGAGAATCTCTCCCTCCAATCTAAGATAGTAAAAATCCAGCAGAACCCATAATTAGCCCACTGAACTTTTATCTGACATCTCAATAGCCCACTAAACTTTTATTTTCACCCTTTAGCCCATTGAACTTTTAAAAACGGTGTAACAAATCCATTTAGTGTAACGTCGTTCCGTTTACCGTCCACGTCAGATTTTTCCGTTAGGAGTTGATGACGTGGAAGCAACAATGCAAATGCCAAATATAACAGAACATAATATTTGACCCCCTGAACTTTTGTAATACATCTCATTAGCCCCCTGAACTTCAATATTTTACCTATAAGCCTATATAACTCTCAAAAATGATGTTAAAAACTCTTTATAACTACATAACCCATCATCAACACAATCATGTCTTGAAAAAATTACAAATGGTCTATTTAATTTCATTTGAACATTAATCACACTACTAAAAAAAATTCAATATTAAAAAAATAATAGTAAAACACAATCATATCTAATTTTTAATAAATAATTTTAGAATAAAGGTGACGCAACATATTAAACACAAATTCATGGTACTTAAATTATCAACAAATATCATCATTTGTTGATCTAAGCATGTTTGTTACACACCTTAAATTAAACAAATATCATTATTCTATGTACTATTGGTTAATGTAAGTCTATTATTTTGTATTTTTCGTTTCAATATTATGTTTATTTTTCGTTTTTCTGTGTTGTTATTGTGGACCATTTAATATGTTGCGTCACCTTTATTCTAAAATTATTTATTAAAAATTAGATATGATTACGTTTTACTATTATTTTTTTAATATTGAAAATTTATTTCTTTTAGTAGTGTTGATTAATGTTCAAATGAAATTAAATAGATCATTTGTAATTTTTTCAAGACATGATTGTGTTGATGATGGTTTATGTAGTTATAAAAGGTTTTTAACATCATTTCTGAGAGTTATATAGGCTTATAGGTAAAATATTGAAGTTCAGGGGGCTAATGTGATGTATTATAAAAGTTCCGGGGGTAAAATATGTGTTATGTTATATTTGGCATTTGCACTGTTGGCTGCCACGTCATCAACTCCTAACGGAAAAATCTAACGTGGACGGTAAACAGAACGATGTTACATTAAATGGGTTCGTTACACCGTTTTTAAAAGTTCAGTTGGCTTAATGGGTGAAAATAAAAGTTTGGTGGGCTAGTGAGATGTTGGAAAAAATGAGAATTTTAATATTTTTAGTGTTTTCTATGATTGATTTTAAAATTTAATTATAAATGTATATATTTAAAATTAAAAATAAACTTATATAATTTGTTATGGATAAAATCAACTCATAACAAGAATGGGCCCAAGCAAGTGAAACGAGCTCAATAATACAAGAAGCCCAATAGAAAGGAAGTTCAACCGGTGAAACTTGGTGCCGGTCTAAGCTTACGTGTCATGGGAAGCCACCATAGGCCTCGCTAAGATTACTTAGAATGTGATCCTCCTCTGAAGCCTCTACGAGCTCTTCCATCTCAAGTCAACTGCATCACCGAGAATCTCTCCCTCCAATTTAAGATAGTAAAAATCCCTATAAATTAGGAATACATGTCAATATTATCCATAATGTATCTCTCATTAATATTTATCTTATTTTGAAATTGTAACTTCCCTTCAATTGGTTACGCCTCCCCAATATTATAAATGGAGGGATGAAACCATTATAGGGGAAGATATAGGAAAATGAGAGTACTAAAACTATGTCAAATTTAAGAGAGAACGGTGAATATTGGGAATATAGTAACTCCATTAATAAAAATGACTTGTGGACGTAAGCTTTTGTTTTAGCTGAACCACGTTAAAAATCGTGTTCTTTTCTTTTCTTTTGTCGAAATTCGGTGTTGACCGATTTTCACCATGAACATAATTAAAAAAGATTTTTTATTAATAAAAATTAAAGTCGAGGTCAAGTCTAGGTTTTTTTTCCTAAGCTCAATCCGGATCCTAAAAATTTACTTTTGGCCGGGTTTTAACTAGACCGGGCTTCATTAGACCGTACCGAATTTTGGCTTTTGCCATCCTAATCACCTGGTAACAAAATATCTACCATACATCAATCACTACTTAGAGGTAGTCCCCGCTAAGGTTCAGGTTCAGAACCAGAACAGAAAAATTTGGGTTCGATTAGGGTTCACCCCTGACCGAACTGAAATTGAACCGTTGGAATCTTTAAGTTCCAGCGAGATTTCGGTTGGAACCGTTTCTCCCAACGGCTAGTAGTCATTTCTCCCTGCCCTAATGTATAAAAAAATTTAAAATTTAAAATTACTAAATTACACTTAATAACATTAATATAACGCCCAGTTTTAGGGGTATTTTAGGTATGCTAAAAAATTATAAAACTCTATAAATAAAGGTCATTTTTCATTTATTCAACACACCAATTCTTAATTCTCTCAATTCTATAATTCTCTCGTCTACATTTTCTCATTCTCAATTCTCTCATCTACAATCTCCCATTCTATAAAATTTCTCTAACAAAAAAAATGGCAAGCTCATCTGAGAACACAATGTCAAATGTGCCAACCCAAGAGAGTGACCATAATATTGGTTCACGGAAAAATAGAAGTTAAGTCACGTTCCTCCGATATTTTTAAAATTCATTTTCATTTAATCGACACTGAAAATGAAGGTACAAGAGTAGTATACAACCATTGTGAGATTTCTTACAAATTTACTGGTGGATATGGTAATATGATCAAGCACTTGGAAAAACATCATGCTGTTGAAATCGGACTTGATACAACACAAACTCAAATGGCCAAGTACGCATCATCTAGTAGAGGTACGAGTTCTTTAGATTTATTTAAATATTCTGATGCTAAAATAGAGATGAATTTGCTAAATTAACTTGTATGACACATATTTCTTTAAGTTTTGGTGAAAAAATTATTTTTACTAATTACGTTCAGAATGCTTTAAATCCTGCTACTTGTAGAATGACTAGAAATACAACAAAACGTCACATTTTTAAATTATATCAAGATGGTAAAATTATTTTAAATGAAACATTTAAAGATATTAAATATCGTCTTTCTATGTTCTGATATTTGGAGTGACCATTGGCGAACACACTCATACATAGGTGTGACTTGTCATTGAATTGATTCATCATGGAACATGAAAAATGACTTATTGCATTTAAAATTTTTGATGACAACATACTGAACAAAATATTTATAGAATGATGAAAATAATTTTTGATGAATATTGTTTGTTAGGTAAAATTATAACAATTTGTTTTGATAGTGTATCTGCAAATACTACATCAATTAAAGATTGACAGAAATATGCCAATCAAATTTGGGGGTCAATTTTTTCATGTTCGTTGCACATATCATGTCCTTAATTTATGTGTTCAATATGGTCTGAATAGTTTAGCACCTTTCATTGAACCTATTAAGAATACACTTAATTATATTTGATCATATTCTCAAGTTATGAGAGAATGTGCCAAATTTTGTAAAGTAAATGGTATTAAAGTGATAAAATTTTCACGAGATGTTCCAACACGTTGGAATTCAATTTATTTTATTTTATGTCAAGCATTTCAATACAAAGATGCATTATATAATTTTTTTCCCAATATGTTCAACAAATCAGAGTTTTTCCTAGTCAATGAGATGTTTGTGAATTTTTTTTAGAAAATTTAAAAGTTTTTAATGATGCTACAAATATTTTTAACGAAGTTTATTATCTTACAACACATTTATTTCTTGTTGAAATTTTGAATATCGTTGGTACCCTATATGAGCGTGTTGAAAGTTCTGATCCCAATGATATTGTTTTGCTTGAAGCTATTATTGTTATGAAACGAAAATGATTGAATTATTTTAGAGACATTCCATTACTTTATCTTATTGCCGCGATTTTTGATCCTAGATTTAAATTAGAAGGTTTGAATAGTGAATTACAACTTACTATGAATATTTAGAAATAATAGATGAAATTGATATTACATAAATATTAGCTAAAATAAAATTTGATTTAATAGAATTATTTAATGATTATGTTAGAAGATATAACTTGTAATTAGTAGGACAATCTAGTAGTAGCGAACCCGTAATATAAACAAAACTTAGCGTAGGTGATCGTTGGTTACTACAATGAAAAAAAAATAGAGATAATACGACTAACCCGAAATTAGATAATTATTTATCTACTAATTTCGAGTTTCCTACTGAAAGTTTAGTGAGTAAAAATTTTCAAATCCTTGACTGGTGGAACCGACATCAAAATATATATCATGTATTATCAATTATTGCTAAAGAGTTGGTAGCAGCACTTGTTTCCACCGTTGCGGTTGAGCAAGCTTTCATCATGGGAGGTAATATATTGGAAGCGAGATGGTCTTCATTACATCAAAGCACTTTAGAAGCAACAACATGTGTGGATGATTGGATCTGAGCTGATCTGAGGCAACAAAAAGATGCCCCCGATGACTTTAAAGACTTGTTCGATAATGCATCTGCAAGTGCAAGCGGAACGAGAGATGAATGATCAACATAAGATGATTGATGATGATTGAGCAATTAGTAAATAATTGTAAATTTCAATGTGAAACTATCTTAAAATTATAATAGAACTTCGTGAGCTTTGATTCCTCTCACCCCTAAAGGATACATAGACAACTTAAGTTTTTTAAAATTTAAGTTCAATCTCTTTAATTTGATAATTTTATTTTATTTTTATGTAGTTAAGAAATTTATTTGTAATTTAATGTAATCTAAATAAATTCATAATTTTGAATAAAATTTTTTATATCATATTTAAAAAAAATATTATTAAAATTTGAAAAAAAATAATAATTCAGTTCCTACCAGAACCGGCCGGTTCGGTTCCGGTTCCACATAAGTGTGGAACCGAAACTGAACCAGAATTATTCGGTCTAGTATCGGTTCCACACTTTGTGGAACCGGGAACCAGACCAGCTAAGTTGGGGCCTAGATACTAGATAGGACCCCACGAGCTTAAAATTTTATTTTCAAGAATACAGGTCGTAAAGTTTTTTTAAAAAAAATTAAATTATCTAAAATATTTTTATTTTATTTAATAATTAAATTATTTCATTTTAAATATAATTTTTAAAAACTTAAGATAATGGTATAGTTGAGTTGGTTTTCAAATATTTTAATTAAGTTTGGCAGTAGGATGAGTCAAAATTTGTTAATCTTTATCTTGTTGCTTTTATATAATTAGGATAAAAAATCATCCAAATCCCGATATTTTATTTTATTTAAGTACAAAAAGTTATCTCATCTCATCTTTTATCTCATTAAATATGATTTTATCACATTAAATCTCGTCTCATCCGATTAAAATTTTATTTCGTTTGTTGTCCCATCTCACTTGGAATTTTAATACATTTTTTGTACAAAAAAATATATTTCAAATCCAACCAGACTATGAAAATTACCCACCCTAAACTTAGTAAAGCTTGTTATCCGAGTTAAAATTATATTTAGATTTATCCATCCCTTAACTATTAAAATAAATTAAATTTAAAAATTATTTTAGATTTAATAAAAACTCTGGTTCACAGTTCAACAAATGTTTGTTTTAAGCATTCAGGACTCAGGCGTGTTCTTGCCAAATTGAGCGAGCTCTATCATGTGTGCATTTTGCTTATCTGACGGAAATGTTGGGCACAAATTGATGCAGTATTAAACAAGCACGAATAGGAGCAAGAAGCAAAAAATAATAATTTTGATAGAGTGATTGCTCTAACAATGTACAATTTACGGATCAGGATCACTTGGCACTAAAATATATCTACCATATCAATCACTACTTAAAGGGGAGTCTTAGTAACCAGGCAAGTTGGGGCCTAATTAGGACCCCTTCAGAGACTCCTCTGATTGCTTTGCTTTGTGGTATCTTATGATCACTTTACTTGAAGCCAGTGCGGAAGATGAAGAAGAAAGCTTCTTGGAAGATTGAGAAAATGACCTTAGAATCAATTGCTTTGATAGAGTAGACATATGAGCGGTCTTGCCTTGAATTTTTTGGACCTAGACGAGTTTTCAAAATGGAGGCCTTGTCGATAAAGGTTACTGGGTTACTAAATTAGATAATTCATCAATCAAGATTGAGGAAGAACAAAAAAACATAAACCAGCAATTCTCAAAATTTTGTCGAATTGTATTAAATGATAGAGCCATTGCTCTTTACAATTTACAACTCAGAAATTAGAATCATTTCATTTGGGCTCCAACACAAATATTTACCTCCACCACTACCCACAAATCAAAATATTGAATCAATGATCTTCTTGATCAACTGAGTATTTGGCCATTTGGGGGTTTTAATTGGGACCCCAACAACTCAAGTACATGACTGTCCTCAAAGACTCTTCTGATTGTTTAGCCTTCATCACCTTGCTAGAAGCCAAAGCAGAAGATGAAGAAGAAAGCTTCTTGGACGATTGAGAAACCGACCTTATGTGGTTCTTGGCATGCTGGTGTAATGATCTTATTGTGTAGTTCCATCTACAGAATCCTTGATCTTTCATGGCTTCAACTGCTGCAACACTTGCTGCTACCATCCAAGCTCTGCTTGTTGAACTCATCTTTATGTGAATGAATATTGTTCACTTTGCTTTAGTATTTGTGTTTTGATGGAGAAAATAACATGGAAAGATTCTTATATTTATATAAAAGAATGATCAAGTAAAGGCCCAAGAGTTAAGGAGATCATAAAACCAGAGGCTGTTGATTTTAATTTGCTGGTGGTTTTAGAAGCAAACCGAGGATTTCTTGGATGGTAGTGAGAGAAATTTATGAAGTTCAATTTCAATGTCATTGTAGGACCCACTGGTGGGGGTATTCTTCAGGACAACGCAATAAAGGAATTCTAGCAATGGGCACCTGGTTTTGCTTATTAAAAATCCATTTGAGCCCCGAGTGTGGGAGTGAAACCACTAGATTCTTTGTTAAATCGTGGGGGAATATTGACTCCGGATTGAGTCTATTAGAATAGTTTCTGTTAGCTTGGTATGATTTTTTTTTTTTTAAATAATCAAAAGTATTTTTTTAAGAAAAAAATTTGATTTTGTATTTTGAATATAGTTTTGCATCCTATCTCATTTCGCATCCTGTTAAAACTAATATTGTCCTGTTAAATTTCGTCAGCTAAAATCTTATCTCGTTTGTTGTCCACTCCCATTTGAAATTTCAAGCTTTTTTTTGTCCCATTGCATTTTCAAATTTCAAATCTCGTCCCAAAAGGAAAATGACGGTAAAATTACCAACCATGATCTTAATAAAGTTTGTCATTCGGATTCAGACCTTAAAGAGATAAATGATTAAAAATATATTTACACTTGTCCATCTCTTACTTTTAAAATAAATTAAATTTAAAAGTAATTTTAATTTAATAAAAATAACTCCTATTCACAATTTAACAAAAGGGTAATTTACAATTTCCTCCTAGAGGTTTGACTCATTTTCAACACATTACACAATCCGGATTTAACTCATGTGGTCTTTGTACTGATCCCATAAATGATTCTTTGCAGGCAAATGATTCTGTTGCATGTCCATCTTTGCTGCCCTCACATCCTAGCTCTGTTTCTCTTGAGCTCCCCATCGAGCCGCCTATTCTTGCTACTCCGATGGCTTCTCATCCCATGCTTACACGAGCCAAAGCTAGTATTTTCAAATCTCGCCACCAGAAAAATCTTGCACTCTTGGGCTAGTCTGGTCCTCTCTCTGCTCTCCCTGCATCCAATGAGCCCAAAGGATTCAAATTCACTGCTAAGAATTATGCTTAGCTCACCGCTACGGATGAAGATGTTCAAGCCCTCTAAAATAATCGTACCTAAATTTTGGTCCATTGACCTGCCAACACCAACATTGTGGGCTCCAAATGGGTGTTTCGAACCAAATACTTGTTTGATGGATCCATCAAGCGCCTCAAAGCCCACCTTGTTGCCAAACATTATACACAAGTACATGGTCTCGACTACACTGATACTTTTAGCCCGGTTATCAAGGCTATTACTGTTTGTGTTGTACTCTCTCTTACTGTGACCAACAAATGGCCTCTCCGCCAACTTGATGTGAAGAATGTGTTTCTTAATGGTCATATTACTGAACCTGTATTTATGGAACAACCTTCCAAGTATATTGATCATCACTTTCCCAATCATGTTTGTCAGTTGAAGAAAGCTTTTTATGGTCTCAAACAAGCTCCTCGTGCCTGGTTTCAATGATTCAGTTCTTTTCTCATTCAACTTGGTTTTTATTCCAGTTGTGCCGACACATCACTTTTTGTCTTTCACAAAAAGTCTGACATTATTTATTTGCTCCTTTATGTTGATGACATCATTATTACAGGAAATAACTCTTCTCTTCTTGATAGATTTACTCGTAAGCTTAATTCTGAGTTCGCTACTAAGGATTTGGGTTCTCTTAGTTACTTTCTTGGTCTAGAAGCTACATCCACCACTGTTGGTCTATTTATCAGTCAGCTCAAATGTGCATGGGACATTCTCGCACGATCTCAGTTACTTGACAGCAAGCCTGTTCACACCCCCATGATTGTCTCTCAACATCTGTCTTCTGATGATCCTCTGTTTTTGGATCCCATTCTTTACCGCTTATTAGTTGGTGCTGATGATAATAAAAACCCCAACAATGAATTATATCGAATATATATAATAAAAGACAAGGGGTGCTACCATAAATAAATAATATTATGGAAAAAAGATATTGCTCGTATTCATGAATCAGACATAAATACGATCCAGATTGGCACTCCGAGCACCAACTCTAACATGTGTTCTCTAGTATTTGACTATCATGCGTCTCAATATTGCTTACGCTATAAACTCTATCATTTAATTTCGGCACTCTCTTACTAAAGATAATTTTCTTGCTATAAACTCGTTCTTCGCTATATTAATGGCACACTGCATTTTGGCCTCAATTTTCTTCCATTTACTGCTCCTAGTGCTTGAGTTGTTTACTCTGATGCCGATTGGGCGGGATGTCCTGACACTCGTCGCTCTACTCCTGGTTATTCTATTTTCCTTGGTAACAACTTGGTTTCTTGGAGTGTCAATAAGCAACCTACTGTTTCTATTTCAAGATGTGAGTCTGAGTATCGTGCCATTGCTCTCTGTGCCGCTGAATTTCTTTGACTCACACATCTTCTTCGTGACTTTAGAATTTCTCTTCCCCAACAGCCTCTTCTTCTCTGTGACAATAAAAGTGTAATTTTTTTGAATTCCAACCTCGTCTCTCATAAGCGAGCCAAACATGTTGAGTTAGACTACCATTTTCTTCGTGAACTCGTTCTTAATGCTAAACTTCGCACTCAATATATGCCCTCTCACTTATAGGTTGCCGATATCTTCACCAAAAGTGTACCTCGGCATCACCTCTCTTTCAATTTTTCCGCTCCAAGCTTCACTTCTGCTAACAGTTCGGTAAGGGCAGAGAGAGAATTTTCCTCATTGGGAAGATCAGTGCTCGGAGGGTATTGACTGTTTCTCAACCAGATTCAGAGACCGACCACATCAGCGTAGAGACCGACCACAAGAGCTCGGAAGCTCAGCTCAATTTTGTTTCACCATCGGCATCGCGGCGGATGGGTCGGACACTCAGGGTCAGGACATGAGCAGTTTGAGCAGTTCGTAGATCATTTGACCGACCTCATGGAGAACTGACGAGTGATCAGGGTAGATTGGACTTTTCTCTTTGACATGTACCGCTGTTTGGGAACACTTTACAGGCTGGCTACAGTACATTACGTGTGGCAGTGTACTTTTCGGTGTGATGTGATAGGAAATCAGACGACATGTTCAACTTTCGGTGAGGCAGTTGGGGCAGAGAGCTTTTCAAATCATCGGAAACCCACGACGCTGACGTCGTAAAGATATGGGAACAATATCGTGTATTCGTTAGTATTAAGGGGAAGCTGAATTCGTTTGTAAGGGTTGGGAAAATTTTCATTCGAGTATTACTTGTAAGAAATAACATAAAGTGAGCGACCAGCTCGGATTTCCTTAGATCACGTTCAAAAAATGGTCGGCCGAGCTCGGTTTAGTAATAAAAACAACACCTTACTTTGTACCCGTGGACGTAGGTTGGATTTGCTCCGCGGAACCACGTTAAAACTCTCTTTGTCGATTTTGTGTCCTCTTTATCTTTCGCTATATTTGCCTTTGGTTTCCCCATAACCAAACAAATTCAGGGTTAAAGGAGGATTGTCTCGGGAGGGTTATCTCAAAACTACCCCTGGACCGCTCACCGATCCGTAGCTCGGCTAGCCGGGACACTGAATTGTAAGGTTCAGAATTATGTTTTGGGAGGCACTAGGCAGGACGGTGCCTTGGGGCCCCCGAGTTATTATCTTTTTGGGTATGTGTGGAGTATGTGCTAAGTCACCTCCAT
>SKCR01052559.1:0-18028 GCA_019454045.1 Zanthoxylum bungeanum | reverse complement strand
TCCTAGGGAAACTATGGGTGGATTCTTTTATAGTCCAGAAGATAATAAAGTATTTGTGTCGACAAATGCTACATTTCTTGAGGAGGACTATATGAGAGTGTTCAAACCTCGAAGTAAAGATATTATCATACATGAAAATCTGGCTAGCTAACCAATTCCAAATGAAAGATTTGGGAGAGGCAAGTTATGTACTTGGGATCCAGATCATTTAGGCTAAGAAAGGTAATTTACCTTTCAGGCATGGATTCCATTTGTCTAAGGAACAGTCTCCTAAGACACCTCAAGCAGTTGAGGAGATGAGACATATACCATATGCTTCAGCAGTTGGAAGTCTTATGTACGCTATGTTATGCATGAGACCAGACATTTGTTTTGTAGTGGGAGTAGTCAGTAGGATTCAATCAAACCCAGGATTAGATCATTGGGTAGCGATGAAACATATTCTCAAGTATCTTCGGAGAACGAGAAATTATATGCTTGTATATACAAGTCAAAATATGATTCTGAGAGGATATACAGACTCTGATTTTTCAAACAGATGTCGATTCTAGGAAATCAACATTTGGATCAGTGTTCACTATAGGTGGTGGGGCTATAGTATGGAGGAGTATAAAGTAATCTTGTATTGCTGACTCCACCATGGAGGCTGAATATGTAGCAGCTTGTGAAGCATCTAAGGAAGCAGTCTGGCTCCGTAAGTTCTTGGAAGATCTGGAAGTTTTTCCAGATATGGATAAATCGCTCACACTTTATTATGATAATAGTGGTGCAGTGGCGAACTCCAAAGAACCAAGAAGCCACAAGAGGGGTAAGCATATTGAGAGGAAATATCATCTCATCAAGGAGATAGTGTAGAGAGGAGATGTCGTTGTCATGCAGATTCCATCCGCAGACAACCTGGTTGATCCATTTACAAAGATCTTATCAGCTAAATTGATTCAAGGTCACCTAAATGGTTTATGATTACATGACATGTCCCATTTTCTCTAGTCCAAGTGGGAGATTGTTGGAATTTATGTCCTAAAGCTTCATGTATTGTAAAACAGAATTGATTATTATAATAATAATAAATGCATTATTCATTTATCAAAGTTGTTTAATTTATTTCGCATATTGTCCAATTGTCTTGTTTACCTTGATTACTATTGTACCTTCAGACTTAGTGTATGTTTGATGCACAAGAGGGTTTATGTCTGAAGTTAGTAATCTAAATAGTCCGTAGAGAGCAAACAAAGAGGGTACTTTGTTTGTGGTTTATCTATAGCTACGATCCATTCTATACTTGTATGACGACCATGATCCGGGATCATTCATGTAGTTGTAAGAGTTCAATTCAAGGTCCCAAGGATCACAAATCATGCATAAAAACCGCATATAAACACATCAAATGAGTAAGGCGGAAACATAACTCGCATTGAACGGTTTGATGAAATGAAGAACATGCGTTTTTAAGCTCCCTCCAAGCTCGGCAATGGCTTCTGGAACTGCAGTGGATGCACGGTTTGGGCTGTGAAAGTCTCCTCCATTTTCGGCCATGCAAGACTCCATTGAAGCTCCAAGCTTCAAGCTTTCCAAGCTCATGAAGACACTTCCCTATCACCTATGTATTACTCAAGGTGTGCTAGCACTTGTTCATCTTCCATTTTGCTTCTCAAATTTTCGGTGAAACCAGAAAAATGAAGAAGAAATCGGCTTGAAGCCGTGAGATGCAGAAGAAGAAAAAGAGAGGGAGAATGAGAGAAACCGTGAACTGCATGTATATGAGAGAGAAGGCAAATTGTTTTACTTATATTTATATTTTATTTCCAAAATAAAATCAAATATAAAAGCCTTTTCATTTACCAAATACAAAAGTCAAAAAAGCAAAAAGCTTTCATCATTTCAACTTTTACTTTAAGTCACATCACATCACTTTAATAAAGTGACATGTTGTCAAGTCACATCACTCAAAGTGACAATTGATTTGACGATTGATGCGACTAGCGATTTGACGCTTGATGTGACTTGCGTGCCGCGCTCGAATTCGAAATGCGAATGTGCTCGCAATCACTCTCGGGCTCGGGTTCGCTAATTCCAAATTAACGAATTATCCGTCGCGTCGTAATTAAGTGATTACGCCTAGCGAATTCACTATTCACGTCGCTAACGAATTAATTCTAAATTAATTCGTTCGCCCGAATTAAAATCTAATTTTAATTCCGCGTCGAAATCCAATTTCGATTAATATATCGAATATATTAATTTTATCGATTAATTCCAAATTAATCGTTCTCTCTCTTTAATTAATATTTTATCCCAGATAAAATATCTCCGCAATTAATCCCAGATTAATCTTCTCTCTCAACGAATTAATCCCAGATTAATTCTATCTCTCTCTTCTAATTAATCCCAGATTAATCAAAGTGCGAGTAATACGTCATCGGTGAATCTTCAGGAAGCGACCCATGAGATCTCCGGATATGTTGGCAGTAAATACGATCGTCGGACTGTCCGAACACGTAAGTACCTCGTACTACGTTTATATCGATTTACAAGACAAGGTTGGCTTCTAGCAAAGCGCCATGCCTACCCAATTCTCCAGAAATATTCTTACAGGAATATATAGATCTGTATCAAGCGTAGTATACCGTAGTATTGTGTATATCGGCCCAGTATCGGATAATCACGTGCTAGGCCTGGGGCTGGATAAGTGTCTGCCCCGTACGAAGCACATGTCGGATGTCTGGTAACTAGTCTCTATAATCGGATATACATGACCTTGTCATAATATCCCGATGGCCGCGCAGCACTTAAGAGCACTAATACCGTATCCTGCGTGACATCATCTCCAATATGACTGAAGTGATACTTCCGTCTTGACATCACACCCAATACTCTACGACTCTCTGATAAACCCAGAAGTGGTGTACTCAGAACCCGTTTAAAGTCCCCTACCACCAAGACCAAAGTTTATCGATTATCGTAAGTATTAGCGATGTAAGTCTCAGGTTAAGACTATACACACCTACCTTGATTTCGGCCTCCCATAGACACATAGTCATAATACCAATGGGATTCCGAGGGGTCTATCCAGAGCGAAGCTGTTTCCCGTACCATCGGTGAAACACGACCTCCTATCGCACTTGCATAAGTATCCAACACTTATATATATGAGAACTATGCCGTTGTGCCCTCACAAACGCGCACAAGTGCAATACTAGCCTATTCCGCATTATCGATGTCCAGTCTCGATAATACTACGGCTAGGGATATTTAATGATTAACCTTCGGGGACTGATACTGTCTCATATCATTCTCAGTCCAGGTACTAATCATAGGGACCTCTCTTCATTTATATATCTATGGTGATCTAATCACAAATGATGAGAGTGCAATTTCCTTGTCACATAGTTAATTTGCTACAACAACACAATGATCTGTGCAAATAGTGACGCTATGGGTCATTTTGTCCAACAGTAGTGACATGGGAATGGAGGCACCTTGTATGATGAGATCATATAGGACTGGACTCAAATAAATACGAATTTCTTTTAATATCCCTTAACTGAAGAAATTCATTTTATCTAATAGATGGTCATATATGGATTCGATATTAATCCTGAGTGTACTACGAACTCCTGCAAGTCAGGCTATGTCCTTTGATTTACTATGGTGAGGTTGGTGTTACATTCCCGACCAATAACTACATATTTTGGGGATATGATTTGGTGTGTAGCTGGGAACGTTTTACATAGATATGGAATTCACTCCTTTTTTACGAGAAGTAGAAGAATATCTTTTTTAAGAGTTGATTCGGGTCTTGAACAATTTGAGCGCTCAACTTTTCTATTACGAATAGAAAGTTTTATTCATAATTGTTATGGATTAATTGTTCATTATAGAATCAATGGTGCTTAAGAGACAAAATATTTAGAGTGGTTTAACGGACTTTTGACCCGGCTCTATTTATGAGATATTCGTGAAGGGCTATATACATATGTAATAACTATATCGATGGACACCAAAGTTGTTCAATTTATTTTATCCATCTACGGTAACGGGAGTTCAAATTTGAATTTTTAGTGGAATAACACAGAGTTAATAATTTGTAATATTTGATTAAAGAGTTTAATTAATATTTCTGAATTATTGGAGCTCGGAACCGTAGGTCCAATTGGTCTCTGTACCAGCTCGATTAACTATAGCAAACCTAATATAATTAGATTGTCTAATAATATGCTCATATTATATTTATATATTATTAATGAGATTAATAATATTTATTGTCACAAATGAAAACTATGTTAAATTAGTGTAACTTAATGTTTTCTAGAATTCTTTGATTATGAGATAATCAAGTTAGTAATAATTACGAGATAATTACTACAATATAATTGAAGGTAATTTAATCATTATTGAGATAGTGATTATTATTTACCTTGGAGACAAAGCCATATGGCTTGTCATGCTCTCCAATATATTATGTCTATTAGGTGGCTTGGATACACCTAATATTTTTGTCATTAGCTAATCCATTTTTATGTTTTGGTATGGCCTCCACATTTGTAACACCCCACCAGAGGCAGAATGCTACCGGCAGGAGACAGGATTGACCCATCTCCATAAGCCTCTAAATTTACGAAAATCCGGCATGATGTATCCTAAAACCGGACAACTTGGATCTCAGTCCAGCACCAAAACGATTCAAAAATAAACATCATTTATCAAAATGGACCTCAGGTCCAAAGCAACACATAAAAAACATTACCTAAGGGCTCCGTGCCCATATCATCTATCAACACTCAAAGGCTCTGCCCACAATATCATAAACAATTAAAACTTTAACTTATTAAATACAATTCACGTGCTCAGCACTAAAACAACAGAACATCAATCACAACTCCTAGGCCTCTAAACCCTTTACAGGACACTTACGAGGGTGACTGCCGCTTGGGTAATCCATGTCTCGAGCATGACTTCCAAAGTTGTAATGGTTGACCAATCTAGGAGCTAACCTGCAAAAATAGCAACTTGTTTGGTGTGAGTTATAAAAACTCAGTAAGTAACCATGCACAACTGAAACATAAAAGTCAAACATGTTATAACATTCACTATCTAATGTATATATCTATAAACCATCAAATCATTATGAGATCAGAACCCATATTTATCCTGATTTTACCAATTTCCTCACAATCCCTTAAATTTGCATCGGTCAGTAACTAACCATCCATACGAACTCAATACCGAAATGCCTACTGATTGTTACACATATGCATATTTCTTCCAATTATCAACTAATATGGATTCTCTTTCGGTCACATATCAAAACTATTTCATAACAATATTGTTAGTGTCCTAGACATGCCCACATATCCCAAACATTGATTCGTGTGTGAATAATCAAGATAAGTTACGGAAAAGACTTACATTGATCGGTTGAAGTTCAAAACTTTTCCATGGATGTAGAAGCTCCAAGCCCTCCTTTTGAGTTCCGAACTCTTGGGTGAGTTTCCCTATCACCTTTCCTTGACTCATTTAAGTGCTAGCTTGAACAAAATTGAAACAAAATTTTCCTCCAAGGAAGAAGAAGTTTCGGCTATGTAGAGAGAAAAAGATAGATGATGTTGTTTTGTGTTGACTTGTTTCAAAAACAAAAGGCAAGTGTTACAAAACTTGCTCAACACATTTTAGTTGTGTTAAAAGTTGCATTAAATGCAACCAACTACTTCCATCACACTTGTGACAAGTTGATGTAAGTTAGTGGGTCCCACCACTTTGAATTCAAAATTCAAGTTGGCTTACACAACACACTATGGGCTCGGGTTCGTTTAATCCAATTAAACGAATTTTCCATTGCGACGTAATTAAATCCAATTTAATTAAATAATAATGCCTACGAAAATTATTACGAAAGTCGCTTACAAATTAATTCCAAATTAATTCGTTTGCCCGAATTAAAATCCAATTTTAATTCCGTGTTGAAATCAAATTTCAATTAATATATCCAATATATTATTTAATCAATTAATTCCAAATTAATCACACTCTTTCTTCTTTACGAATATAATCCCAGATAAATTCTTACCGTAATTAATCCCAGATTAATTTTCTCTCTCATAATTCATCCCAGATTAATTCTGTTCGAGTCAAATGTCATCGGTGAATCTTTGGGAAGCGACCCAATAGATCCCTGGATATGTTGGCAGTAAATACGGTCATCAGACTATCCGAACACTTGCGTACCCCGTACCACGTTCTTACCGATTTACAGGACATGGTTGGCTTCTAGCAAAGCACCGTGCCTACCCAATTCTCCAGAAATATTCAACGAGGAATATATAATATGTATCAGGCGTAGTATACAATATATTGCGTAATACGATCCAGTATAAGATATCACATGCTAGGCCTGGGGCTGGAATTGTGTCTGCCCCGTACGAAGCATATATCGGATCACTAGCAACTAGTCTCTGTAATCGGATAATCATGACCTAGTCATACTATCCCGATAGCTGCAGAATTTAAGAGTACTAGTTATGTATCCCTGCGTGATCATCATCTTCATATGACTGAAGTGATACTCTCATCTTGACATCACATCCAATACACTACGATTCTCAGTATACCCAGAAGAGGCGTACATAGAACCTGTTAAAGCTCCAGACGACCAAAACCAAAGTATACTGATTGTCGCTAGTATTAGCGATGCAAGTCTCAGGTTAAGACCACATACACCTACCTTGATTCGGTTTCCCATAGACACATATGCATACTACCAATGAGATTCTGATGGGTCTATCCAGAGTGAAGTTGTTCACGGTCCAACGGCTAACAGAACCTCCTATCACACTTGCATAAGTATCAAATACTTAAATAAATGAGAACTATGTCGTTAAGCTTCCATAACGCGCACAAGTGTAATACTAGCCTATTCCGCATTATCGATATCCAGTCTCGATAATACTACGACTAGGGATATTTAATGATTAAATCTTTCGTGGATTAATATTGTCTCATATCTTATTAATCCGATACTAATCATATGGACTTTTATCATTTATATATCCAAGTAATCCAATTACAAAATGATAAAAGAGTAATTTTCTTTGTCACATAGTTAATTTGTACAAAAACACCATGTCTTTTACAAATAGTGATGCTATAGGTCATAATTGTCCAACATATATATGCATTTATGATTCTAAGAACGTCTCATGTACCAACTCTTAAATCTATCACTTAATAATGTTATACATCAAATTTTAAAATCTTTATTTACCTTTGCCTATATCTACAAATACTTTCTATACAAGAGCTTACATATATACAAGTCAAAACATAACAATTGCATATACTCAAATATCTAACAAATATACATACCTGGGACACTCTCAACATTAGCAACATCATATACCTATATTCGAACATATAGAATGTAGTATAACCGATAATAACATCATACATACCCTCTCGAATTGCTCAAGTACATAATAATAAATCATAATCAAATATATGTGCTGATTAATACACCTCAAATCATCAATCAGTACCCTTACATATTCCTATACTGAATACACACTTTTGTGCAAGCAATCACATACATCATCAGGTTCCGAAAGGAACAAGCAACCACAATCAATCAATCATTTTTCTCTTTTGAATCGCAAGTTCATACAAACAATCAGATACGACATCAAATGGAGAATAAAAATCATACACTGCTTTATCATATGCTTAGTCATGCATATATGTATATATATCACACATATGAATTTACGCATTATTTCAATTTAAATACCATAATCTTTAATAGTCATCATCTCCTTTACTTATCAATCAAACATAATCCGTTTTCAGAATTCTTATCTGAAAACATTGATATAGTATCTTACTAAATATACATTTATATTCATATACGTAGTCTATCAATCACGTACTTCTATTACTCAGTAAAGGCTTAATTTATACCAACTAAATCTCTATACAGCTAAATCGTTTGCATTAGTCAATAACAAACCTATCCCAATAACACACGCACGTGCTAATACAAATTCGAAAATCGTTACGTATTTTCTTTACCAATCTTATACACTTAAATCATACTTATCTTATCGTTTCATACGTATATAATTACATGAACATATACTTATATATATATACATATTCATTCACATATACAAATACATAACATTACAAGTTCATACACTTACATACATCCATACATATACATAGACATTAAACTCATCACATATCTCTCTTAATATCATATCAATAGCAAAATATGTACTTGTAGTGGTCGATTAAATATTCATAACCCTGAACTCAATTCTCAAAACCATCTCCTATTATTCTCATTTTATCCTAAACACTTCCAACCATTTATAAGTCTGATTTGAATAACAGCATAGTAAAAGAAATAAACTTTTAAAGAAAATGTCCACTCACTGTTATTGGAATTCCGCTAGCATTTCTTTACTTTGCTGGTGAAACTTGTGGTTCATGTTATGATCTTCTTCTCATGGTTTCCTTCCATCCACTAACCTCCAAGATAGTTTTTCTTCTTCCTTGTTTGGTGAAAGAGTGTTTAGCACATTCTTCTTCTTTCTTTTCTCTTCTCTTTTCTTTCTTCTTTCTTCTTTCTTCTTTCTTCTTTCTTCTTCACCCTCACGTTTTCTACTCATTTTTATTTTCAAATTGTAAATTTTGGAATAGTGCTTCCTTTTATAGTTGGCCATAAGAAAATAATATAGAAGAGTGTAGAAATTTATAGAATTTACTAGAATGCCCTCGGGTACTATTCATCCGAATTTTTGATCTGTATTTTCGACTCGCTTCTGCTCCGAATTTGGAAAACTGTTTATGCAAAAATTGTAGATCTCGGTCTCAGCTTTCCGAAGATATAAAATTCATAAAAATCAGAGTTCGTATGAGAAAGTTATGGCCCAAATACCATAGGATGTCCAGAATGGAACATCGTAGAATTTCGCATCGAAGTTTCGAAGAATTTACTGTTTATCCCCAAAGTCATTCCATGAATGTATAAATATATATACTTGGACATAATTTATATTACGTAACACTCGCTCCGTGATGTAACAGGTCTACAGTGCAACAGTAGTAGAAACTATCGGTCGTTACAATACTCATCTACTTCTGTAGAAGACGTAGATTCCATATTTATGTAAAATGTCCTTAGCCACACACCAAGCCATGTCCTCAAATTATGTAGTTATTGGTCAGGATTGTTACATCAACCTCACCTTTGTAAATCAAATGACATAGCCTACCATGCATGAGTTTATAATATACTTAAGATCAACCCATATATGATCATCTATTAGACTGATATGAATTTATTTATTAATGGATACTAAAAGAAACTCATTTATGTCTTGGTCCAATCGTATATGATCACATCATATAAGGTGCCTCCATTCTCATGTCACCACATGAACGATCCCGGATCAAGGTCGTTATACCTTTATTAGATTGAACCGCATGTATAGATAAACCGCAAACAAAATACATGTTTTCTCCCATGAACTATTTTAGATTATTAATTTCAGACTTAAAAATCCTTTGTATACGACACTCATATATTAAGTCTAAAAGTACATAAGTAATAAAGGGTATACAAGATGATTAATAATATACGAATTAAATCAAATAATTTGATAAACAAATAATGAATCGTTTTTATTTCAAAATAATTATGTCCACATATTACATGAAGTTTTAGGACATATATTCCAACAAAATCTTCTTTAAGCTCTCCTTTGTAGTTAGGACTTGTTTAATTCCAATAAAAGTTTAGATTCAATAGCTAACAATTTTTCCTCCATAACTAGAATTTTATTATAGTAAAGATTATATTTCCGGTAGTTCTTAATTACTTGTCTTTTGATAAAATTCTCCTAGAGTCTAATTGTCTATCCCTTTTAGGCTTTAAAGAGCCCAAATTTTTACAGTCATTTGATTAGAAGTCTAGCGCTTGATTCAATTACGTTGAGGATTCACTCCTATGACACGTCGAGCAATACACACCATTTTTAAAAGCAGCAACGGTATGTTTGGGAGCATTTAAAACAATATACAAAATACTTTAACAATATAAAATTATTTAAAATCTCTATTTTTTTATTATTAAATTATTTAAAAAATCTTGATAATATATTTAAAAACGCTACTTACAATAATCATCCTATAATGTTTGTATTTGAAGTCTATTGGTTTTGATATATGTACATCCAATTATTTTGATTCGGATGATGATATCAGTATTGGAAAATTGATCAATATCCCTCACGATTTCAATAAATTAGTTATTTCGCTCTTAATATTTGAAAAAATCATTAAAACTCCAATAGCGTTAAAAAATTGTCAGCTGCTAACGTTTAACTTCAAACCATTTTTAAAACTTTTGTTTTTGTTTTTTATTTTTTGAAAATGTTGAAAATCCCGCCGTCAAATCATATGTTCTAAACTTAAACGTAACAGATAAAATCTATTAGGATAGAAAAAATAATTAAGTAATAAGACATCTATGTTAGGGGAATCACATAAAAAATTTATCAAAGACATGATAAATTAAAAAGAGATTATAAATATAGTAATGCTATATGTATAATAATCATTTTTCTCCTCTTATCCAAGGGCAGACGGATTTTTAAAATGAAACCTTCATCGATAAAGGATAAAATAAATAAATAAATCATATTATACATAAAAAAAAAAAAAAAGATTTCTCTAAATTTAGAACTATTAATTTTGAGTTAAATTTGAAGCTCGAGCCAAGCCTCTGTGTCGACTCTCCCCACGTCCATATATACTCTTACCATGACTTTGTTATGAGTTAGAATATTGAAGTTGATTGCTTACTTAATTTGTAGGGACAATATAAATTGTTGAATTATTGAATGGATAATCAGGAATTATTTGTTTTCAAATTGTATTATGATTAAGAATCACTTTAGGTTGGATTGTGAAGAGTCATAATCTTATACTCACCAAGTCCCGTGTGGCCTCCCTACGCGTGTCTTAATGTTTTTATGCTTTTTATTGACTATTTTTTCAAGGAAAAGCAACCTTTATTTATTATCATCAACATTGCCCTGGCCTTATCATGAATAGGGATCTAATTTATTTATTTATTTAAAATTATTTCTCCAATTATTAAAGGTCATTCATGTTCAAGATAAGGCAAGGAACGATATTCAATTATCTTTATCAAAAAACAATAAATATGATTCGTATCATTATAATTATTATTTAAAGGGAAATTATCATTTTTTAGACAAATCAAAAGTTTTTTTTTTCGATTTTAGGCAATTCAACCCCTTTGAACAGAATCTCCTCTTCTTTATCTATAATTTAAGAATTTTTTCCCAAAAAAAGGGCAGCGGTTTTTTTTTTTTTTTTTTTGGTTCTAACTTCTAACGGGTTTTTACAAGCAACCCCATTATAAGTGTCATAAAAATCCATTACAAATGTATGGATATCATAAAAACCGTCGCACAAGTTGCAAAAATCAGTCTCAAATTATGCACTTTTTTTCCTTAAATTTGGGAGATATAATAATGGCATTTTTATCCAAAATCTTAATTTTGCCTATTTCTTGGGGAAAAAAAAATTTGGGTGCCCAAAATTGATTAAAAAACCCTTTTAGTTTGCCCAAAATTGATAATTTCCCATATTTAAACATAATAATAATAATAACCGACATCTTTGAATTGTATTTAGTGTTTATTTAGAAAGTTTTATTCGAATTAATTACAAATCACAATTTGATGTGCTTCCTCTTCTAAGTAAAGCTTGGGTTAGAAGTTTTTGAATTAATGCATGATTTAAATGACCCTAGAGGGAGAGTGACTTTATGATTATTATGTCCTAACAGAAAATAAATTTAGACTACATCATTCTAACTATTTGATTTAACTCCTTGATAGGCTTCGCATAACATGAATTAATAAGTGTAATATCAAAATCAAATAACTATATGATACAGTACATTATCATAAAGTCAGATTCCATTAGATTGTCCTTTAATTATTAAAAATTGTAAGGAAGAAAAAGTTTGTTTTCACACTCAATCATAACAGGAAAATTTGTAATGTCATTATCAAGTTATTCATATAATTACAATTCAATAATATATTATCACAGGTGTTAAAATAGTAAAAAAAATTAACTAAATGAATGATAATTATAAAAAATTAACTAAATGAATGATAATTATATTTAATACAATTCCACATGATTAGTTGGTGCACGTCATTCATACAATAATGGTACAAAAAATTACTCTGTAATAATTTAATAATACATCATCACACGTGTTAAAATATTAAAAAAACTACTATATAAATAATAGTTATAATTAGTATAACTACACATATCATATGCTTATTAGTTGATATTACTATATTACTCATATCCTAATTATATGTATAAAAAAAAATAATAAAATAAAATACAATGTTGAAAGACAAAAACCTTCAAGCATTCACAAGAACATAAAATGGTTGTTAGAGTGAATCAAAAGCAATATTCTTCCTTCAAGTACAAGTACATGTCTTTCATTCAAGTCTTGAGAAAGAGATGTGTGACACAAATCACATGATATTATTCAAAGCTAGTTATTATTCCTTGCAATTTTTCCAATCATACAATGTACTAAAATGGGGGCAATCTACTATTCTGTACACAGGATACATTATAATTGTTTTTCATGTTTAACGTTTTCAACTCCAATGTCCCTATATATATATATCAAAACAAAATGATATTTATTTTTGAAATTGTTAGAAATCCCACTGTCAAATCATTTCTTTCGAGCTTAAGCGAAGCTTGTAAAACCTCCGGCTGTCCCAAACTCTTACAAAAAACACATTCTCTGAATTCGAACCCAAGACTTGAAGATAAAATTCCGAATCATATACCACCAAATAACGTCCTTTAAGGACCAAAACAAGGGACACACTATGATGCTTCTATTGTAACTGTCATACATCACTCTCTGTCTATTATTTTCTGTCCCTAATATGCCTAGAAGCCGTGATTAAGTGATCTGTTTTGTACAATTGCCACTTCATCATCAGCAATAGACAAAAGTAATCAATCATCATGCCATCATTATTAGCATCCATAACTAAAAGTTAATTATCATACACTGAAGATTTTTGCCTCCCACATTTTCAATTATCCAGAAAATGATTCTTAGTGTAGAATGAGCAACCAGAAAATACAATTCCAATTGCATTGGTTGTTTTGCTGTCCATTTTTTTCAATATTGTTGTTACTTAATTATCATCATCTATTATTAGTAATTTGGAATATATCTACTTTATTTTCAATCATAGGAGCTACTCTTGACAATTAAGTTTCAATTACTTTGTGTGAAAGATATACAAATATTTGACAAATTTATTTTAACAAGATGGCATACTTGCATGGAACAAACATACAGTTTGGATTGTTTCTGATGATTACACATAACTCAGGTAAGATTAACTCCAATATAATTAGAAAATAAAGAAACTGTTAAATCAAGTTTGTTTGTCACTAGCTCCTATTAAAATTCTGAAATTGACTTTTGACATTACATATAACTTGATTTATTATCATATATTGCTTCCCTTAAGCCATGATCTTAAGACTTTAATTAGCTTTGGAAACACTTCACTTCTTTTTTGTAAACATGTGAAAGGAGAATAATGATTTCGGAGTTTAATGAAAAATGATTTTGGATAGAATATAATTGTAGGAAATTCTCTAAATATTGCATGTATTTATAGGGACTGAAATGATATAATCATTTCATTAGAAAAGACACAATCATTTGGATTGAAAGGATACAATCTTTTAATGAGAAATAATAAACCCTTTGATTTGAAAGGGTTCCTTGGAGGGTTATAATCCTTAAAGGATTACATACATTGACATAGAGGTTTCTTTAAAAAGGCATCTCTCCATGTCTATAAAAGGGGGCCCATGGGTTCTTATTTCATTCACTCATTCAATTCCATTCATTCTTCTTTCATTTTCTTAATTAGCCTGTCTAAGATTTTTCAAAGAAGAGAGTAATATCCCGAGTTTTTCGGAACAGTACGAGAAGATTTTCGAATTAAAGTTAAGGATTTGGAACAGGACGGTAATTAAAAATCGGCGTTTATGTGTTGGAAAATAACTCGAAATATTTTAAAGTGGAGTTTCGTCGCGTTGGAAAACTGTAACAACCGGTGGTCTCCACTACAATTGATTGTAGTACTGTTACATCGCGGGACGAGTGCTACGTAATATAAAATTATGTCTGGGCGTATATACATTCATAAGACGACTTTATGGATAGAAAGTAAATTCTTTGAAACTTCGATGCAGGATTTTATGATGTCCGACTCCGGATAGCCCATGGTATTTGGGCCGTAACTTTCGTATATTAACTCCGATTTCTATGAATTTTATATCATCGGAAAGCTGAGATCGAGACCTACAACTTTTACGTTGATCATATTTCCAAAATCGGACCGAACGAGAGTCCAAAATGCATAATAAAATTCGGATGAACAGTAAATTCTGGACTTAACTAGAAGAATCTCAAACCTTCTCCACTTTTCCACCAATTTTCCCCACCTTTCCAAATATCTAATAACCCCAACTATATAAAGAAGAAACTATTCACAAATCACAAAAAAAATGAAAGAAAGAAAGATAGAAGAACACGTTGGAGAAAGAAAGAAGAGAAGGAGAAGAAGAAGAGAAAAAGAAAAGAAGAGAAATAAGAAGAAAGAGAGAAGAGGAAAGAAAAGATTAAGTAAACAAAGAATGAGAGAGCCTGTCAACCATTGGAGGTTTGAGAAATGAAGAATTTCAAGAGAAAGAGGGTAAGGAAACCTTAACCCAAGTTTTGAATTTTTGGTCTTTTGATGATTTATTGATAAAAGATATTGTTAAGTTATAATATTTGATATTTACATGGGTTTAGTCATGAGAAAGTAATGGTTGTAAGAAACCCCCAATTTGCTAGATTTTGGAAAATAAAAATGAGTATAGATAATATGATTGGATATGATTTGGCAATGAGAATAATATTGATGGTATTTTGGAGTGAGGTTGAGGTTAATTGCTTGTGTGGAGGTATAGGTTAAGTATCAAGTAAATGGATGTAGGAACGCATAGATTTAAGACCAAAATTCGGTCTTGCGTCGCGACACAGATAGCTCCGCGTCGCGACGCGATCTGGGAAAATTACCCAGGAATGCTTGGGTTCAAGTCGCGTCGCGACGCGCCCAGCAAAAAATTAGGCATCTATCTGGACAATCCGTGTCGCGACACGCGGTCAATTAATGGACCAAATCAGTTCTAGCCATTCTAGTTTCACCCGAACGCGTTAGGGGCTACCCTATAAGTCTCATATCAACTCGTATGTTCATGATACATCATGATATGTGTACGATACCTTCAGAGTGATAACGCTTACGTGAATAAGCAAATTTTAATCTGATTCTGTAATGCGTTTCTTAGTCCATGCTAATCTAGTTTATCCGATGATAAATCATCTCATGAAACACACGTTCTTCAACGAAGTGATAAAAAGGCTAGCGGAACTCCAAAATAGTGAGTGGACCTCTTTTCTCAAAACTGATTTTATTTAACAGTTTTTGAATTCAGATTTATTTTATAAAGGCATATAGGGCTTTAGATCGAATTTTATTACAAATGTTTTTAGATTCAGTGATGATTCAGAAAGCTTATTTTTCAGTATGAGTTTTGATCTATAAATGTTTTCAAACATGAGAGTTGTGTTTTTAGGGCATGGGGGAAAAACCCACCCAGTATGTAACTTGATACAGTTTGGAATTGACGGACAGAGAACATGTGCACATGTAGACGACTGAGGGGACGGCGATACGTAACACCCCCAGATCCTAGTTCAGGGCTAGGGGGACTGCGATACGTAACGCCCCTAGACCATAGTTTCAGGGTCAGGTAATAGCATGGATCAACACTACCAGCTCTAGTTCAGTAGCTTGGGTGACGACGATACGTAACGCCCCAAGACAACCAGTTTCAGGGATATGAGTGGCATGCTTTGGGGGATGGCGATACTTAACGCCCCAAAGTCATGGTTTTGCATTCCTGGCTCCAGATAAGCGTATGAGGGGACGACGATACGTAACGCCCTCATACGTCAAGTTTTCTTTCAGATACAGACCAGTTTTCAGATTCCAGATTTTCAGTATACAGCTTTTAGAAATTAAATTTTAGAAATAGTTTTCAAAAACCAGAGCTTCAAAAGCAGTTTCTGGAAAGTTGAGTTTTATAAAAGAGATTTCAGACATAGTTTTCAGAAAAGAGTTTTCCTATAAAGTTACTTCTAGCACTTTGGTTAGAAAATTAAATATTTTGATATTATTAATTCAGTTTTTCGTTCACTTACTTAGATCGTACAACGATCTAACCACCCACTCCCAGTTTCCATGTCTTGTAGGTTTCTCGGAGGACGAGCTCGGGAGGACGAATACTGTTGTAGTCACTAGGGTATGGAGTCCATCAGTCCAAGTCAGAAAATGTTAGTGTGGAGTCAGAGTCAAGTAGTAGTTATGTAGTAGTCTTGGGATTTGAAACAGTCATTGTAAAGTGTATTGTAAAGTTTTCAATTACAAATGTTCAGTTTGTATGTTATGTTTCACTTGGGCTACGGTCCCATATTTGTAAAGGAAAAATTATTAGTATCTATTCATGATTAGAGGGTCAGAGGCTTATAGGGGTAGTACAGTCTATCCTCTGCCGGTAACATCTCCCGAATCGGGGATGTTACAAAAACGTGTGGTATCGAGAACCGTTTACGCGATTTCTATTTATATCATTATAGGCGTAAAAATTTATTGTTTTGGATATTAAAATAGAAAAAGAACTTCGATTGAGATGATTCTTGAACCATTAAACTCGTCTTTCCGAGACGAATAACTTTCGTGTTGTATACCTTTTGAAATTTATATCATAAGGGCTTCAAAAATATGAATTTCTATGAAAGCCCCATGACAGAGTCCTAACTGTAATTTCACGGGGTCAAAATATAATTTTCAAAAAATTTAAAATCCTGAAGTTTTCCTTAATTGCTAAAATGACATAACTTCTCAAAACACCCCTACTCGACACATTCCCCTCAAAATGTCGTATTGGGTATTTTGGCTCGTCGGCTGACCAGCCAGCCAGCATCTGTTGGCCGAAGGCCTAGGGGGTGCTTCCAGTCCACCCACGTCTGAAGGTTGTCGGCGACAGCCCTGAAAATGCCAGCGACTGCGAGAAAGGGAAGAAGTGCGTGCTCGAGTGGGTCTTCCGATCCCGATCTCGGCTCTTTGCTTCGTTTCACAACCCGAGCCACCCGCCAAATCATATCTCTCGGAGAGTACTACAAATTGGCGGTGATGGTTTTCCCATTTCGTTCACGATTGCACGCGAATCGAGAGAAGAAGTGGCGATGAACAGTATCGTCAAATGAATAGTAACTTCGATCAGAATTCCATCGATTCCAGTACATTCGTGGGATCGTTTGGAGTCCGTATCTGCCCTTGAAATCTCAATAAGACCTCCCAGTAAAAATTCACTAATTTCAAGTTTTCCGTTAAATGTTCGGATGTATCCAGTAGCTTCGTAGAATATCATATTGATATAAATTGAATTGTTTGAACATGAGTATATTGAATATGTGTATTTGGTAGAATTTAGGTGAAAACGGAACGGATTGGATCTATCCGATAGGTTATGTAAGTTTTCGGTTAAAGTGGATTTTTCGTGTATTGATGTGTTTTTTATCGTAATGATAGATACGGTATATTTATGATGATACAATAACGTCTAGATAAATTTGGGCAGGTTCGGGGGGTTTGGGACCCTTCCGAAGCGTTTGCAGAAACTTTTTCAGAAGATTTTCTAAAAATACATAAACCAATGAATTAAGTTAACTAGTGGCTCGAAGTAACTTCTAATGATGTTTTAGGAATAATAGAACTGAAATCATTGAAATCAGACTTAATATGATTGTCCC
>SKCR01052558.1:0-18032 GCA_019454045.1 Zanthoxylum bungeanum | reverse complement strand
CAAATGAAGTTCAAAACCAGTGAGCAAAGCCACTGTTTTGGCGTGTGAGAGAGAGAATTGTATTTTTTTTTTACTTGATAAAAAATGTGTAAAAACTTTGATTATATATTTTCCAAAATAAATAATCAATTTCATTTAATAAATCCAATTTATCAAATGAAATTGGAGCCAAAACTTAAAGCTTTTCCCTCCAAAATGCTTTACACTATTCTAGTCAAATCCATCATTATTCACATCAAGTCACTTTAATAAAGTGACATGTTGTCAAGTCACATCACTCAAAGTGACAAGTGATTTGACGCTTGATGCGACTAATGATTTGACGCTTGATGCGACTTGCGTTTGCCGCACTCGAATTCGAAATACGAATGCGCTCGTAATCACACTCGGGCTCGGGTTCGCTAATTCTCAATTAGCGAATTTTCCGTCGCGTCGTAATTAAATGATTACGCCTAGCGAATTCACTATTCACGTCGCTAACGAATTAATTCTAAATTAATTTGTTCGCCCGAATTAAAATCTAATTTTAATTCCGCGTCGAAATCTAATTTCGTTTAATATATCGAATATATTAATTTAATCGATTAATTCCAAATTAATCGTTATCTCTCTCTAGACGATATTTTATCCTAGATAAAATATCTCCGTAATTAATCCTAGATTAATTCTCTCTCTTCTATATAATCCCAGATTATTCAAGAGTGCGAGTTGTGCGTCATCGGTGGATTATCGGGAAGCGACCCATGAGATCCCCGGATATGTTGGTAGTAAATACGGTCGTCGGAGTATCCTAATCACGTACGTACCAAGTATTACGTTCTACCTGTTGGATAATATGACAAGGAAATTGCACTCTCATCATTTGTGATTAGATCACCATAGATATATAAATGAAGAGAGGTCCCTATGATTAGTACCTGGACTGAGAATGATATGAGACAGTATCAGTCCCCGAAGGTTTAATCATTAAATATCCCTAGTCGTAGTATTATCGAGACTGGACATCGATAATGCGGAATATGCTAGTATTGCACTTGTGCGCGTTTGTGAGGGCACAACGGCATAGTTCTCATATATATAAGTATTGGATACTTATGCAAGTGCGATAGGAGGTCGTGTTTCACCGATGGTACGGGAAACAGCTTCGCTCTGGATAGACCCCTCGGAATCCCATTGGTATTATGACTATGTGTCTATGGGAGGCCGAAATCGAGGTAGGTGTGTATAGTCTTAACCTGAGACTTGCATCGCTAATACTTACGATAATCGATAAACTTTGGTCTTGGTGATAGGGGCTTTAACCGGTTCTGTGTACACCACTTCTGGGTTTATCAGAGAGTCGTAGTGTATTGGGTGTGATGTCAAGATGGAAGTGTCACTTCAGTCATTTGGAGATGATGTCACGCAGGATACGGTACTAGTGCTCTTGAGTGTTGCGCAACCAATCGGGATATTGTGACCAGGTCATGTATATCCGATTATAGAGACTATGTTACCAGACATCCGACATGTGTTTCGGACGGGGCAGACACTTATCCAGCCCCAGCCCTAGCACGTGATTATCCGATACTGGGCCGATATACACAATACTACGGTATACTACGCTTGATACAGATCTATATATTCCTGTAAGAATATTTCTGGAGAATGGGTAGGCATGGCGCTTTGCTAGAAGCCAACCTTGTCTTGTAAATCGATATAAACGTAGTACGAGGTACTTACGTGTTCGGACAGTCCGACGATCGTATTTACTGCCAACATATCCGGAGATCTCATGGGTCGCTTCCTGAAGATTCACCGATGACGTATGACTCGCCGCACTTTGATTAATCTGGGTTAATTAGAAGAGAGAGATAGAATTAATCTGGGATTAATCGATGAGAGAGAAAATTAATCTGGGATTAATTGCGGAGATATTTTATCTGGGATAAAATATTAATTAAAGAGAGAGAACGATTAATTTGGAATTAATCGATAAAATTAATATATTCGATATATAATCGAAATTGGATTTCGACGCGGAATTAAAATTAGATTTTAATTCGGGCGAACGAATTAATTTAGAATTAATTCGTTAGCGATGTGAATAGTGAATTCGCTAGGCGTAGTCATTTAATTACGACGCGACGGAAAATTCGTTAATTTGGAATAGCGAACCCGAGCCCCGAGAGTGATTGCGAGCGCATTCGCATTTCGAATTCGAGCGCGGCACGCGAGTCACATCAAGCGTCAAATCGCTAGTCGCGTCAATCGTCAAATCAATTGTCACTTTGAGTGATGTGACTTGACAATATGTCACTTTATTAAAGTGAATAGATGTGATGTGAAAAGTGATGTGATATGACTTAAAGTTAAAAGTAAAAGTGTTGGAATATGAAAAGGTTTGGTATATATATATATGTTTTATTTATTTTTGGAAAATAAATGAATAAATATATATTATTTTTTCTATTCCTTTTACACACACTTTTCGGTCCTCTCTCTCTTACATGCAAAGATATACGGTTTCTCTCTTCCCTCTCTTTTCTCTCCTCTCATCTCACGGCTTCAAGCCGATTTCTTCTTCTAATTTTTCTGGTTCACCGAATTATTGAGAAGCAAAATGGAAGATGATAAGTGCTAGCACACCTTGAGGCATACATAGGTGATAGGGAAGTGTCTTCATGAGCTTGGAAAGCTTGAAGCTTGGAGCTTCAATGGTGGTCTTCAATGGCCGAACATGGATGGAAGAAGCCAAACCAGTCCAAACCGCACAGCCCACTGTCAAGGAAAGCCATTGCAGAGCTTGGAGGGAGCTTAAAATCGCACCTTGTTCTTCAAACATCAAAACCGAAATTCAATGTGAGTTGATTCCGCCACCTCCTTTGATGTGTTCATATGTGATTTTATGCATTGTTTGTGATCTTGTGACTTGATTAAACTCCAACATTGGTATCTAGAGCCATTGATGCATGAAATCCGAAATTAGGGTTCTTGGCAAATTGGGGCTTTTTGATTTTGGCTTGATTCTGACAAATTGATTGTGTAAGAATGCTTATATATGATCTAATTTGAGATATATGTAATCAATTTGACAAAAAAAATCATTGGATTGATTTTCCCCAATTTGCAAATTTGGTCAAAACTTTAATTTGGGTAAACTCGATTTAGGCATGATTTGGTTGTTGATTGTTTGATGATTATGCTTGAATGAGGTTGAATTGAAGTTGTGCATGATCAATTTCAAGAAAATTGGATTAGATCAATTTTCCCCAATTCTTAGGTTGAATTTGAAACTTGAAATTGGGCAAAATGTGTTTAAGCATGTTTTTAATTGAATTGGATGTTTAAGTATGCTTAGAACATGTTTAATTGAGATTGTGTGTGATCAATTTCATGAAATTGGATTGGATTCAATTTTCCCCAAATTGGAGGCTTGGCCGAAAATTGGAAGAACCTAATGTCTTGGTAATTTTTTTTTTGTTTGATCATTGGATGACTTAAAACAATTGGTTAATGTTGTTTTGAAGTTCAATTGGATTGAATTTGATTTGGAACATTTTTCCCTTTTAAAGTGGCTTGGCCGATTTTAGATTTAAAGAACATGAATTCTTTGTGATTTTGTTGTTTTAATTCATTGGATGAATTGAATTGATTTGGGAAATTATGATGTGGACTCAATTGGATTGAAACCGAATCGAATTGAAAAAACCCCTAATTGCCGAGAGACTTGAAGCATGTTAATTGGGTTTGATTTTAATTGAATTGTGTTGGACACTATTTGGTTGTTAAAGTGCATGATTAATTAGGCTAATTGATATTTTAGAAATGTTAATTGGGTAATTGATTGTGTATTACACTTAGGTTAATTAATTGTGAAATTTGGAATTTTATAAGTTTTTAATTTGGGCTTGATTTTGGAAATTGGGCTTGTTGGGTTGTAATTGGGCTTTTGGGCTTTGTTGTAACAAAGTTGGGTTTAGGCAAAATTGGTTGGATCCAATTAGGCGCAAAACCGAATCCAAAAGGTCCAATTATGACTTAATGGACCTTAATTATTTAATTGGGCCTAATGGGCCAAAATTAATTTAAAGGCTTATGGGGTAACTCCCGGATTGGATTTTGGTTGTTCGGTTTGACCCGAGTTGACCAAAAGTCCACGCCTTATAGAAATTAATTAAAAGCCCATTGGACTTTAATTAAATAAAACATTAGATGTTAAATCGGGCTTTGAGACCCGTTGCGATTAAATTTGGAATTTAAGTCGTAAAGGTTCGTTAATAAAAGTGTAATATTTAATTTGGAATTAAATAATGAATTAGAATTATTAAATACGTATTAAATTGGATTTAATTATGTTATTTAATTTAATTCGTAGAAATTGTACTTTGAGTACGTGTTTGCAATACGAGTTTGACTCGAACAAAATCAAATCTTTGTTTGAACATTGGATGATCACTAATAATCAAGATTAATTAATTTGATTGATTGATTGATAACATGCTTGTATGAATACATGGTTATGATGTGTTTGAATAATGCATATCGGATGGATATTAGTCGGGTTGGGCGATGATTTGGAAATTGTAATAAATTTGATTTATTAAATTGGACCTGCGTGTCCAGCCTTATCTCTTATTTCTTTGTATTCTCTTCTCACCTATTCCCCTCCATGTAAAAGAGGTTTCTTTAGAAGTGTAGTAAAACGGGTAGAAGTAATACAAGTGCTAGCTTGAGAGAGATAATGAGAGATTTGATCTAGGATCAATGTTAAGTATCCATCCGCATATCATTATTATTTTATTCATACTCGCTTTATTATGTATTTAGAATGCATGTTTAAGGGTGTATGATGATGAGACCTTAACAAAGATAATTAAATTGGTAGCCAATTTGCACGCGAAAAACCCTCGTTTTATATTAAGCAAAATATCCTTCCATTGAATGATTCTTGTTCAAGATCCGAAGTTGGCATTGGTTTTTATTGACCAAGTCAAGACCTTTGTCAATCAAGGATGTACTTGAATCATGAGAGTTTTGTTGCATATCGGTGTCTTGTCCAAATCGTGATTTTTATTGGCCAAAGTCAGATCACTTTTTGTCCAATGACATTGATTACAAAACTTTCCTCGTCAATGGGTCCAGCTTAACTGGAATCATTAGGTTTGTTTTTGGCCAAAGCCAAGGCCTAGATGATTCAGAGGATAGGGTTAGGAAAATGTAATGGATACATTGACATTATACATATGTTTCGGACTTGGATGTCCACCTAACCGGATCTAGGAATTGGATGAGATCCAATTGATCTGTGAGATCTACCTAGTTAAATAGCATACAGCTTTTTATTGGCCAAAGGTTTGTGAAATATTGAAAAAGGATAATTGACATATCCCAAAGTGACTACCATTTGGATATGGAAAACACGAAGGAATTAAAGAAAGGGCGAGGCTCTAACTTTAAATATGTTTGTCTTAGTTATGTTCACAGCTAGTATTGAAATTAGATTTTAAATACTTAGTGTGTGGTACATAAATATATGTATTGATATTCAGAATCTGCTTTGAGCAGGATACTGACTTCAAGCTGAGATTCCTCTGCGAATCGGAAACGGGACGAAAGTCGCTGTTTCGACCGTAGATACCTAAGTTTAGGAACTAACTTGGGGTGTGTACTTAAATTAGGAACTGTTATAATGTAACTAGTTTGACTAGAAACATTATCTCTTTATCAGTGTTTAACCCACTGCGGGTGAACCTTTATATCTAAAACACTAAAGTGTTTTATTATATAAAGATGATACTGAGATAAATACATTAGATGTAAATAACAGAATTTATATTTTGAATATAATAAATCTCAAACATATAAATGACAAATAAATAGCTCAAATTGATTTGATGAATAGAGACTTATTTATGGCATTGTTGTCTAGGACACAATTAAACGAGACACGTCAGTTAGACGGTGTGTCCGAACTAAAACCGAATTTTGTTGGACATGATAAGGTTTATCACGAGTCGCTCTGAGCTATTGTTTCCTTCAATAGGATATGTATTAACAGTGCAAAACTTATTTAGAATAAGGTTCCATATAAATCTGTTTGACAGATATCATATAGGATATGAACAGGGAAGAAACAAGGTTTCTCATTCCGATAATTTGGGTATGTCAGGCATGACGTTTGGATGATACCAAACTAAAAGACCCAAATTGGATAAGTGCCAATATAGGTTTTCCTAAGGGAAACCTTAAGTATAGTACTTGTAATTCTCACATGAGAACAATGTGATTGTTGCTCACCATGCGGTTTTTCCTGAGAGGAATACCGATATGCAGTGGTCAGGGGAGGATAGTGATACTCGATGAAAAATCGGAGTAATAATATTCAAAGCACGAAGGTCCTTAATGGAACACAAACAGTTCATCAATGATGAATCTGTACCATTAATCTTCAAATACACAAGAAACTTCGTAGATCGGATAGAGTCAGAAAACAACCTAGGGTATGGGTTTCTGATCTAACCTCATTAAGATGTCAATCTTATGGAGGTTGTACCATCCGACTACGTTTAGAGGAAGTGTGATACAGGTATCGACTCTCTGTGTTACGGGCAAAGTGCCATGAATCCGAAATGGATTCCATGTATAACAACTATTTGGATACTAGTTGTTGTACCACAAAGCATTGTGCCTATTGTACATTATACGTCTTCAAGGAAGACATACATGGATGGCAACATACCAACGTACAAAGCTAGGCTTTTGACGGAAAGGTATCGTTATCAACATGGTGTTAATAACGGTTCAACCTTTTACCTGTTGCCATGGTAAATCCATTTGAAGATACTTGTTGATAACTGTATTTTCATTTATGAAATATGTCAGTTACAAATCAAAATCGCTTTCCTGAAAAGGAAACCTTTTGGAGAATGTTTATAACATTCTGACGATTTTGTATAACCGACAAACAAGGTTTGCGGATTATTCAATCCATGTTTGGATTGAAGCAAGCATAGGGTTCTTGGAACTGACGTTTTGAAATAATCATAATGGTTTATGATTTAACTCAAAACGAAATAATTCTTGTGTATATAAGGAGGTTAGTGGGAGAGGGCACTGACAATGAAATTCCCATAAAACAATTGGTGAAAGCTTGGCTTTCATGGATATTCTTTCAATAGAAATTCTCCGTAGAATTCTGGGGAGTAACAACCTTTATTCAAGGAATAAAGATCTACTGGGCTAGATTTGGAGTTGGTAACACTCTCTGAGAAATTGTACATTTAAAATGTACTTATATTGGTGTCTCATACGCTTTGAGCATATGGAGTCACAATCGGGTCAATCCAAGTGATAGTCACTGGATTGAAGATTAAGAACATCTGTTAGTATCTGAAAGAAAGAACTAAAGATGTTGTCTTAAACTATGGAGATGGAGAACTTGAAGTGACTGGGATCACTGCTGCAAGTTTCCAAACCGGTAAATACTGCGGGGTACTAAAGTTGAACACTGGGACAGTGAGCTGGAAATCTTCCGAGCAAGAACTGTTGCCGAATTAACGATAAATGCGGATTATTGCTGCAGCTGAGGCAGCAATAGAAGCCATTTGGATCGATAATAAATCTAATTAGATTAGATATAGTTCTGTTAGCAGCTGAGCTAGGCGTCAGCACAGGCTAAAGAATTAAAGGTCTCATCGACGATCCAGATATATATTCTATATCATCTGATTCGTTCGGATCATACATCGTGGCGATGTGATGATCGTGTAAATCGCGTCAGACGATAATTAAGCAAATCCGCTGACGAAAACCTTTCCTCAGCAATTTGAGCGAACCGTACATAGTTCAGGTGTGGGACACTTGAGTGACTGGCTATGTGCCAAGTGGGAGATTGTTGGATAATATGACCCATAGCGTCACTATTTGCACAGATCATTGTGTTGTTGTAGCAAATTAACTATGTGACAAGGAAATTGCACTCTCATCATTTGTGATTAGATCACCATAGATATATAAATGAAGAGAGGTCCCTGATTAGTACCTGGACTGAGAATGATATGAGACAGTATCAGTCCCCGAAGGTTTAATCATTAAATATCCCAGCCGTAGTATTATCGAGAATGGACATCGATAATGGAATAGGTTAGTATTGCACTTGTGCGCGTTTGTGAGGGCACAACGGCATAGTTCTCATAATATAAGTATTGGATACTTATGCAAGTGCGATAGGAGGTCGTGTTTCACCGATGGTACGGGAAACAGCTTCGCTCTGGATAGACCCCTCGGAATCCCATTTGTATTATGACTATGTGTCTATGGGAGGCCGAAATCGAGGTAGGTGTGTATAGTCTTAACCTGAAACTTGCATCGCTAATACTTACGATAATCGATAAACTTTGGTCTTGGTGGTAGGGGGCTTTAACCGGTTCTGTGTACACCACTTCTGGGTTTATCAGAGAGTCGTAGTGTATTGGGTGTGATGTCAAGATGGAAGTGTCACTTCAGTCATTTGGAGATGATGTCACGCAGGATACGGTACTAGTGCTCTTGAGGTGTTGCGCAACCAATCGGGATATTGTGACCAGGTCATGTATATCCGATTATAGAGACTATGTTACCAGACATCCGACATGTGTTTCGGACGGGGCAGACACTTATCCAGCCCCAGCCCTAGCACGTGATTATCCGATACTGGCCGAATACACAATACTACGGTATACTACGCTTGATACAGATCTATATTCCTGTAAGAATATTTCTGGAGAATTGGGTAGGCATGGCGCTTTGCTAGAAGCCAACCTTGTCTTGTAAATCGATATAAACGTAGTACGAGGTACTTACGTGTTCGGACAGTCCGATGATCGTATTTACTGCCAACATATCCGGAGATCTCATGGGTCGCTTCCTGAAGATTCACCGATGACGTATGACTCGCACTTTGATTAATCTGGGATTAATTAGAAGAGAGAGATAGAATTAATCTGGGATTAATTCGATGAGAGAGAAAATTAATCTGGGATTAATTGCGGAGATATTTTATCTGGGATAAAATATTAATTAAAGAGAGAGAACGATTAATTTGGAATTAATCGATAAAATTAATATATTCGATATATTAATCGAAATTGGATTTCGACGCGGAATTAAAATTAGATTTTAATTCGGGCGAACGAATTAATTTAGAATTAATTCGTTAGCGACGTGAATAGTGAATTCGCTAGGCGTAGTCATTTAATTACGACGCGACGGAAAATTCGTTAATTTGGAATTAGCGAACCCGAGCCCGAGAGTGATTGCGAGCGCATTCGCATTTCGAATTCGAGCGCGGCACGCGAGTCACATCAAGCGTCAAATCGCTAGTCGCGTCAATCGTCAAATCAATTGTCACTTTGAGTGATGTGACTTGACAATATGTCACTTTATTAAAGTGAATAGATGTGATGTGAAAAGTGATGTGATATGACTTAAAGTAAAAGTAAAAAAAAGTGTGGAATATGAAAAGGTTTGGTATATATATATGTTTTATTTATTTTTGGAAAATAAATGAATAAATATATATTATTTTTTCTATTCCTTTTACACACACTTTTCGGTCCTCTCTCTCTTACATGCAAAGATATACGGTTTCTCTCTTCCCTCTCTTTTCTCTCCTCTCATCTCACGGCTTCAAGCCGATTTCTTCTTCTAATTTTTCTGGTTCACCGAATTATTGAGAAGCAAAATGGAAGATGATAAGTGCTAGCACACCTTGAGGCATACATAGGTGATAGGGAAGTGTCTTCATGAGCTTGGAAAGCTTGAAGCTTGGAGCTTCAATGGTGGTCTTCAATGGCCGAACATGGAGGAAGCCAAACCAGTCCAAACCGCACAGCCCACTGTCAAGGAAAGCCATTGCCGAGCTTGGAGGGAGCTTAAAATCGCACCTTGTTCTTCAAACATCAAAACCGAAATTCAATGTGAGTTGATTCCGCCACCTCCTTTGATGTGTTCATATGTGATTTTTATGCATTGTTTGTGATCTTGTGGACTTGATTAAACTCCAACACTACCGATTTACGAGACAAGGTCGCCTCCTAGCAAAGCACCAAGTCTACCCAATTCTCCGGACATATCCATTTAAGAATATTAAGATCTGTATCAAGCGTAGTATACGATTGTATTGTGTGTATCGGCCCAGTATCGGATAGTCACGTGCTAGGGCTGGGGGGCTGGATAAGTGTCTGCCCCGTCCGAAACACATATCAGATGTCTGGTAACATAGTCTCTATAATCGGATATTCATGACCTGGTCACAATATCCCGATTGGATGCGCATCACTCAAGAGCACTAGTACCGTATCCTGCGTGACATCATCTCCACTATGACTGGAGTGACTTCCGTCTCGACATCACACCCAATACACTACGACTCTCTGATTAACCCAGAAGTGGTGTACGCAGAAAACGGTTTAAAGCCCTGTACCACCAAGACCAAAGTCTATCGATTATCGTAAGTATTAGCGATGTAAAGTCTCAGGTTAAGACTATACACACCTACCTTGATTTCGGCCTCCCATAGACACATAGTCATAATACCAATGGGATCCGAGGGGTCTATCCAGAGCGAAGCTGTTTCCCGTACCATCGGTGAAACACGACCTCCAATCGCACTTGCATAAGTATCCAATACTTATATATATGAGAACTATGCCGTTGTGCCCTCACAACGCACACAAGTGCAATACTAGCCTATTCTGCATTATCGATGTCCAGTCTCGATAATACTCCGGCTAGGGATATTTAATGATTAATCCTTCGGGGACTGATACTGTCTCATATCATTCTCAGTCCAGGAACTAATCATAGAGACCTCTCTTCATTTATATATCTATGGTGATCTAATCAAAATGTGAGAGTGCAATTTCCTTGTTACATAGTTAATTTGCTACAACAACACAATGATCTGTGCAAATAGTGACGCTATGGGTCATTTGTCAACAGTTTCAAGACCCAACATATTGTCAAACAGGGTATCAAAATAGCTCGTAAAAATTATGATTAAATTGATGTCTTTAATCGTACATAATATAGTATTCATTATGCCATCATCCTATGATGCATAAGATGATTAGACATTCTAATCAATTTCTCTTTCGACAAAAGGAACCATCCTTATGAAAGATTAATACTATATACAAAAGACACACTAACTGTCAAACAATTATAGTAACTGTCACACAGATAGTATTGCTTTGTCTTTATTAGATCATATCTAATGCACGACTAGTGGGAGTATCTCACAAATAATTATTTTATATCATATATAAAACTTTATATCGAATATAACAAAGACTACTCCCACTACTTTCACGAGAAAAGAAGATTTAGGTAAACCTTTTACCTCACAAACATCTCTTTATTGCATTAATAATGATACTTTCGTTAGGATATATAACACTAGAAAGAAATTGTACGCTCCCACTGACCATACTATCACATTTGTTTTCTCTATGCTTTGATAAAATCACACAATCTGACTACAATCAAAATTAGAGAGCACAAATTTCTGGAAAGCTTACCTGAGTCTACAGTAGCCTCTATAAGCTAGTATATCAAACTGTGATCTTAGCAAATACAAACTCCAGGGTCATTCTAGAATGAACTCTTCAAACAAAGAAACCACAAAAGATATCTCATTCCAGAAGAAACCATTCAAGAATGCCACTTTGCATTCTTTAGCCAAAATACATAGTATAATATCAACATTAACCAAAAGATTTTAATTGTTCTATTAGTGTGAAAAGAGACAAGTTTTCTCAGAATCTACAATAGATTACCGTGTATAACTTTTCTCACAGTCATACTATAAAGGTCAAACCTTTAACAAGCTCACTTTGCTTTTGATGCGCAAATAATTTTCATATTTTGTGAACGATTCATAAAGAAAGCTCAATCAAGTTCAAAACTTGATCGTAGTAAGCTATGAACAATTTTAGATCTATTGTTTAATGCTAATTTCCAAAATCGATATCAAATATCGCTCCACTATAAATTATAGGATATTTTCTTCAATAACAAAACAAGCAAAACCATTAAGTATCAAAACTTCATCTTTTGGACTTACTCTATAAGTAATAAGTGTGTCTCAAACTTTTTATCATTATTCTTTTCTATAAATAATTTTATTATTGATTTATATAGTTCAGATTTCGATATCTAGTATATCCTTTTCTTTTAAACTATTTTACTTCTACTATATTTCACATTAGTCTTGTTTATCGTCAAACATTGAGTTTACATTACATTTTATATTAGTCTAATTTAAGAACAATTTTATTCACTAGTCAAGGTTCTTGTCAACAGTTGATGTTAATACCAAGTAATAAAACAATTTACTCGGGATCGTTAGAAAGATATTCTACAATAGAATAGAATTTTATTAAATAGAATAAATGATAACTTTTACTTGTACCTCCGAGGCGCAAATACTTTTCAAATTATATAACCATTATATAAAAAGAAAGATTCAAATATCAACCTTTCAAGATTCGAATTTTCTACTTATACATATCATAACCTAACTGTAGAAACTAATGGAACATTAATAAAAAAGATGATTAGTTTTACTGGAGCATATCCCCAAGAGTATTGAAACTAATTCGGTAACACTCAATATCAACGAATCAAATCATATAAGATTCGATTTCTCCTACTGACCAATTCCATCACGATGGAATCGTAGAAAGAATAATATTGAGTAAAAATCATATTCATTAAATAACTTTAGAACTAATTGCCATAATTCATATGTTTTGATCATATCAAACATCCTTGAACAATTCAAAGACTTATGAAGAATTTTAAAATATAGTTTTCAACACTTCAAATAGAATATCTGTGGGAACACAGAAACTGGGCGACGCATGCTGTCCGGGCTCGCGGCCCGGTCGGGAGTACGGAATAGCCACGGGGGACTAAACTGGAGAATAATGGAGTCACCACCCCGGTGTGAATCGGGGAAAATGAGATTTTTAAGGCCGCACTCACCCCTCGCAAGGAAGACCTCAAACCGTTGGGTTCGAAATGATCCCTTACTTATGCCACTGTAATGAAAGGATTTATATGATAATTTAATCAGGCTTAAGTAACACTTATTTCTAAGAAATCATGCTTCTAAATCCACATACATACATCAACAAGTTCATCTAAATTTATATGTAACACATATTCGAATTTGCATACAGCCTATTTGCATGTAATCTATGTCTCAATTTTCATACATAAGGTTTATCATACGACAAGCATACAAGTTAATGAACGCATTGGTGGACACAGAGGCGCAAACAAATAGCATTCTTACTAGCATGCATATTAAGATAAGATATTTAAGCGCATAACAGAAATAGACAACTGAGAGGTAATACAAATGCAAACGTAAAAAATGGAACTCTGCTAAGATGGACATGTCGTAATGTGATGCAGGATGATCTGTTTACCGTGGGCGTTCGTGCAGCGTTCGTAGACGCGTCGAACGGTAAACAGAAGGTTCTCATTCGAGTAGGGTTCGTAAACGCGTTCGAACGGAAATGAAACAGACTTCACGTTCGCATGGCGTTTGTGAACGCGTTCGAACAGAAATGAAACAGAATACTCACGTTCTATGGCGTTCATTAACGCGTTCGAATAGAAATGAAACAGAATGCTCACGTTCGTATGGCGTTCGTGAACGCGTTCGAACAGAGATGAGACCTGATGCATGGTAAGGCAAAAATGCATGCGCGTTCGAGTTGCGTTCGTAAACGCGTTCGAACGGGAACAGACCTGATGCATGAAATGGGACGCAATACATAAATGGAAAATAGTACAATGCGAGGCGCGGCGGCGAAACATCGTGGGTAAAGGATTTTAACCCTTCAATTAGAGGACCTATCATCGCACTTATTAACCCATGCGCTCGATCGCATCATGCATAAAAACATAAGGACAATCATATCAAACTAAGTATGCCCGATGGGGCATATCTTTCATCCAACCGAACACACATTAACCGGCGCGGCAAAGCATCGTGGTAAAGGGCTTTAACCCTTCCCCATAGGGGATCTTTCATTCCACTTACTAAGCCCATGCGCTTGATTGAACCATGCATAAAAACATAAAGACAAATATATCAAACTAAGTATGCCCGATTGAACACATCTTACATCCAACCGACACACATCAACCGGCGCGGCAAAGCATCGTGGTAAAGGGCTTTAACCCCTCCCCATAGGGGATCTTTTTCATTCCACTACTAAGCCCATGCGCTCGATGAGTCATGCATAAATAAGCACATACAGAATTCAAGTGATGAAAAATAAATAAACAAAAGCAACACAAAAAAAAAGAGGGTGCCGTTTACTCAAGCGGTACGTGGAGTTGTGTCCCGAGTATAGATCATATTACGTCCATTCGGAATCGGCTATGAAATTTATGTCCGGGTTTCCATCCGATATACCGCGAGAGTTGACACGTCTCTCATTTTATTCCACAGCCACAACATCACATCTCATAATTCATGCATATTTATCTACTCAAGGGCCACAACATGCATTTCAACATGACAATCATGCAAGTAATATTTAATAAATAATACAAAAAAACGAGTTTGAAAGATACCCTCAGGTCTAACCTTTTTGCCAACTTTCAGGCTGCGTTTCACGGACGTCGGAAGGGTACAGCTCCTCAACTTCTCCGGTTCACTGGTTTAGCGTCCTAGCTCACTGCTTTGCTGTTTTGCTTGCTGTTTGGACTCCGTTCTGCTACTGTTCGGCTCTGTTTCTGCTGCTCACTGTTCAGGTCACCTGTTTTGACGTTTCAACGGACTGTTCCGAGTTTTTGTGTGGGTTTTTAGTGTAGTCTTGTGTGATTTTATTTAAGGATTATGAATGCATTTTTTATGTTATTACTTTAAGGTTTTTAGGGAATGTTTAGTGTGTTTTACTGCTGTTTTAGGGGGTTAAATTACTGCTGTTTGGCGTGTAAAACAGTGCAGTTTTATGTTCACTGAGTTTTCAAGGTTTTTTGGGTTATAATTTTCGATGATGGAGGGCTGCTGTATAGGGTGGTTTCAGTGGCTTTAGGAAGATATAAAGGCTTGTTATTTTCGGTTATGGAGGGGTTAAGGAGGGTGATGTGTTCGGCTATGGAATGAGGAGATGAAAAGAATATTTTTTGTTACTTATTCTTGTGATTGGCGTGAATGGAGAGCTTGGAGAGGGGGTTGGAAATTCTTCTCTTCTTTTATTTCTGTTATGGGCGTGAACTAGGAGGGTGAATGCCTTGGAGAGGTGTGGTTTATATAGAGAAAGGCTAGGGCTTCACCTTGTCTCACAAGGAAGGGATTTTGGCATAAAAAAGGAGGATTTTGATATTCAACAAGGAAATGATTAGATTGAGGGGGGGACAAATCTTGGCTAGATTAGGAATACAAAATATTAATTTGTTATGATTGATTTTAATTAGGCATGACATCTTTTAATTTAGTATGTGATTTGTTTAGTTAGGAAGTTAATATATTTGATTTATCTTAATTAGGTATGATTATATTTTTGTTTTTTAATTGGTAAATGGTTTTAAATATTTTATTTAATTCATGTTTAATTTAATTAAATTGGGATGTGTTTTATGGGCTTTAGGGAGCTAATTGGGCTGGGGTGCGAGGCTAGCACCAAAACCAGGAAACACCGACGCCGTTCGAACACCAATTCGAACGCTACACGAACGTCCGTAATCTCCCTGACATTTGAACGAAGTAGCGAACGCAGCACTAACGAAGACAGTGAGCTTATGAAATGAACTTGATGACGTACTTATTTCGAAATTCCCCTTCCGACCTCCGTTCCCGCAATATCCTTAGCCTAAAAAGGTAGTGCCTCCAACTGGACTCCTCATCGGGTTTCACATGCGGAAATGCAATGCCTACAATATCTTTGAACCATTCAAAATATTCTATCCTCGTTTCATCAGAAACATATTGAAAGTTCTCGAATAATTCAAGACGTTCAATATATATTCTTCTAGAAACACGCAACTAAGTCATGACAATTGATTAACCAAGTTACGAAGTAAAGAAAACTATCCAAGGCAATTTCTAATTCATTAAACTACATACATCCAATGTATTAGTTTAATAAATATGTGGTCCAATGACGATCATTGGATTTTTAAATGAGATTTAATCACATCCTGAATACAATATTTATTAAATGGATAAGGATATATGGTGTGATCTTATATCTGACCATCATTTACCATACGGAATAAGCATCTAATGCTTATGTGATAAAATCTCATAAAGCACTAATCTAAGTTATTTAGTTAACTGAATATTTTCCTCATGTTTATCTCTTCATCAATGACACTACTAGTCATATTAAAATATGAAATAACTGTTTATAAAGAACAAGTAATTATCCAATAGTCGCAAGTTCTGATATCAAATATCAAAACAATCATTAAACAATATTTTAAATAACTAGACGGGAGATCTGGTATCCAATACCTATAGTTGTCGTATTATAAAAATCAATATTCGCTATACACAACTATACACATCTCATTTCTTTAGCTTTTATAATTTGCCTTCAATTATTCACAACAATTGCAAATAATTGATTTTCAAATTATGTCAAACACGTGACTTCTAAAAGTCACTAAAGCCAAGAAACGTCATTATAAGATAAACAAATACCTATGAAGTTTCTTAATTCCAGTCAAGAATCTTGAGACATGAACTAATTCATGTCAATTCTTACGCACAAGAAACTATTCTCTTAGACAATTATATCAAAAACAAATATCTATTTAGATTACTAATCGTGACTTAGTAACTAAGTCACTAACCATCTTGATTTTCAAGAAAAACGGAATAATAGTTCCCGATGGTTTTGACTAATCTAACAATATCCAAGTCTACTTACATTCTAGAACCTATCTAGAAATACACAACCATAAGTGAAGTCATAAAACATATTCAAATAATATACATGTAGTGGATTATAATTTTAATTCTATTAAAAATATAGAATTAAGGAAAAAAAACAATCGGCAATTTCCATAATATTACACACTACTTTAGTATGGATTTTCTTAACCCAGTAGTGTCTCACACTACTTTACGTAATACCGTAATCCCCAACAGAAAATGAGAATTCAATAATTAAATCTAATTCCATAGTGAGAAGTGGACCCCATGAATATATTTCGACTCACAGTTTTGGCATGATCTCGCCTACGTATATTTATTAGGTAGACAACTCATTGTCAATCACACTCATTTGACTCCAGATTTTGGTCCTGACCATTTCTCGTTATCACAGCTTTGGCATGTTCACAAGGAGGCGTATCAAGGCTTCACTTGCCAATGATAAACTAAAGCTACCGATGTAGTCCTGACAGCTTTGGCACGTTCAGGATTTCCACTGTCACTTGAATTTGTCTAGTATCAAATATACATTCGTCTTGGATAAAATTTTATCAATTACACCCTCAATGCTTTGTAAAATTTAATAAAACCATGCCACATGTAACCAATAGTAATCAAACATATGCCATAACAATTCTATAATATTGAAATAATTTAATTATCAAGATATTTAACATTTAAACATCTAAATAATTAACTAATGCGATTATTATTGTATATGTATTTTTATTTACATTAACTAACAAATACATATATAATGGCATGTGCCAAAATCTCCTTTGATAAATAATTAATATGTATCAATCAAATTTTATGTCAAATATAAATACACATTAATTATCAATTGACCGAAATGCCCCCCTAAATGCATGTATTTTCATTTAACCGTTTAAATGACTCGAATTAACTCATTAATTCGATGAAGTATTATGAATAATCTATATTATTCATAACGCATTGCCCAAGTGCTCAACGAGTACACGTCATATTGTGGGACTCTCTAAGTTTAGGTTTATCCGTCACGAAATCCAATTTCGTGTCCATAATTCACCCACTCATGAATATGATGACCACAGATAATCTCGTTAAACTATGCAAGTCAAGTCAT